>JAUMHR010000022.1:593978-609033 GCA_032361145.1 Enteromius fasciolatus
ATTTTGCACAAACCTGGTCAAATTCGTTAACATGCTTTACAAAGATGATTTGATATATCTAATATATATATTAGAGTAACTAATACTCTGAAGACGATCTTAGCCAATTTGGGTGAACATTTGTCATTTTCCTTTTTTTAAAAATTCAAAATGGTGAGAAATCTTGACCCGCAGAAATAAAAATTTGGGAGTGCATTAGCCATGGGCATTTTTTGCTTTTAAACTTCAAACGTTACTGTATTAGCAGAAACGTGAGTGCAATTTGTCCTGTTGGTGGTGCTAAAGAGCTTGAGATAGACATTCCAAATTTGCTAAGGCTAATATTGAGACTGCCCTCTATCTGTGTGTCAAATTTCATAACTTTCCCACAGGTGGTTCTTTAGGCTGCCATAGACTACCTGATCATAACAGCACAAATGACTTTACTGTACTCCAAACTTGAACAGTAGTGTAAATGAACATACAAAATCTATCAGTATCAGATGAATCGGTGTGCTTGCATCAGTTTAGAAAAGAAAACGAGCATTTCTCTCACGTACCAACACTCAAACATGCAAACAAACAGTCACACTGAATCTAAAATAGCAGCTGACCAGTCCTTAACACAAAATGTGACTTTAATTTCCCAGCCAAATATTGACCACCGCTGACAATCCTACCAACAACATCCAAGCCTGTACTTTGTCTATTTCATAATCAGGTCACCAGTCTAAACAGACGAGGGGAGGGTATGAAGCCTTTGGTGAGTGTTTGTTTGGCGATGGGATGACTTATCTATTGCCTACTATGATGTGCACCTCCTAACCAACATTAGTCAGTACACCAACGTTATTTTACAGCTAGTTTACACACGTTAACCCATCTAGTCAGCACAGTAACAGTGAGTTGTGTACAGTACAGCCCAGACTATCACTACAGTGTCATGGTCATCAGGTACAACTCTTCAGTCACATTTTCAGTCGTTTATCAATTACATCATAACTTTAATTGATCATCATCTTCAATAATCAACTGATAGGAGCAGGAACACAGTAGCTACTGGTCTCTGTTTTTTTTCTGGTTTTGTTTTTTGCTAACTGAGAGAACATACAGAGGGATAAACAGAGAGATTAAAAATATCGTAAAAAGGAAAATGCCAGAGGTACATTGTTTAAGTTGTCTAATCAATGTTTCTGTGGGGAAAGGGATCATGAGAAAACTACAGAATAAGAAGAAATCAGCAGTTAGACTGATGGACTGATGGGTGATTGAATAGATGGATGGATGGATGGATGGATGGAATACTAACTGGCTAGATGGAAAGCTGAAATGGCCAAATGTCAAAAGGACAGAGGCAGGAATAAGGACGCAATACAACATGAGCAAAGGGCATAAAACACAAATAATATGAAAGCTCTTTAGGTAGTCTCAGAGTAATTGTGAAGATTTGCTATAAATCATGAAAAGATGGACAAGATGGATGGATGGATGAAAGGATATTAGATTTGTTTCTTGTTTTTTCTTCACAGGCACTAATGTTTTCACAGTCATATAGGAGGAATCAAAATTCAAAAATGTCTCCAGAGTCTAGAATTGCTACAAAGCTAAAACATTTAAAACTATATCTACCACTTCCTCCAAGTATATCAAACTTAACTCATTATATATACCTGTCTGTATATATATATACATATATATATAAATATATATATTTATATATATATGTATATATTTATTTGTACATATATATTTTGTATAGATAAAAGATATGATGGCAATGAAAACTGAATACAATGGGCAATAAAATATCTAATTCAATTCACAGTATAACATGATACATTCTCAAAAACATAGTATATAGAGATAATATTTCCTTTTTGTTCTCAAGAAAAAAGCTACATGGGAATTATAAGTCTGTTCTGTACATGCAGTCACAGAATACTGTGTTAGCGCCTTCTGACTCAGTAAGGGTCAATGACAGATCAAGTGTACTCATGGCACACTGTATTAGTTCAATCATTCTACATCCATCTCCCTGCCCCCCGCCGCGCTTCCATGCCGGGTGCGGTGGACTTTCCGCTGACACACCCGTATTCCCGGCACTGGAAGAAACGCTGACTGAGGGGATTAAGCGGCTGTGTGTGATTCGGTTTACACAACACGCAATTCAATACCTGAGCTTGTTATTTCTTGACTCATGCGATGACACGTGGGTCTTTAAAAAGTGGAAAAGCCCTAAATTTCACTGCAAATGATGAAGAACCTTCCCCAGGTGGTCTTGTTTAAATGAACAAGATATGAAAGGGAGACAAACATCACTTATTTCCACGTGAACAGGTGTATCAAATAAAGGGCAATCGAATCGGTTTATCTGTGACGACATGTACAAGCCCTCTATGCCCCCCCTAATAAAAGTGTAATTGTCACTTGTGATGTGTAACTGCATCCATAATGCTACAAAATCTACCGCATATCTACTTTTTGCTAAATCATTTCAAAGCTACATTCAACTACAACACGGGCAAATAAGCGGTGCCTGACGTCAAATAGGTATTCAGAAACTGAATCTCTGTGTGACTGACATCGATTCTTTTGCCAAAATAAATGGTGTAGGATGCTTTTGGCTAAAAAAATCGATCAGTATTGTGTTTGTCCTTGACTCCTCATTATCATATGTTAACGTTTGCACTGACAAGAGTCAGCAACTTGTGCTTTATTACATGCAACTCTGCACTGGAAGTAGGCTTGACTTAATGCACATTCAGTGACAACTTCTGAACAATGCCCTTTACCATCCCTGTCTTTTCCAGTTCTAACACGTGATGATTAAAGAACAAAACAACAGGCACGATCTACTCATGGTCCACCATTTGTAATCGTTAACGTACAGTTTTTAATATTATGTAGCCATCTAGTGCCAATCATAAATATTGCAACCCATCATCATTTGATGAAAGACAAGTATTGCTTGTATGCAAAGAAAGGACCGTCGTATAGGGCAGTTCCGTGGATCTAGTTGTGACAATTTGAAAATTCTGCTATCAAAACAAATAAATAACTTACTAAAAATTGCCCTCTCATTTATAATCCCACTATTTAACATCAGACACAGCTGGTTTACCCTTTTGTTAAAATACGACCACAGTGAGAGCAATAAACAGCATTGAAAGAAAAGAAAACCTGAAAGGAAAAAAAAAATATACAGGAAAAATTGCTACATTTTTGTTTGTGTTCTTATTGTTTTTCTTTTGAAGTATGTCTCTTTAGAACATAATGTCATTTCTATTTGATGTCAAAGTGACACCATGGCATTGGAGTTTTGATAGGACGACCAAAGTTCTGATGAGTGAAATGGCTCCACGTAAGTTCTGATTAGCTTGGAACCAGAAAAACACAGAGTGACATAGTTTACTCTTGTTTACTTTGAGGTCAAATTTCAATTAATAATTTTCCAGAATGGCCTTGAAAGAGGAAGCCAAAGGGTGATGGCGTAACATCAGTGTTGCAAGTGCCAAAAAGAAAAAAAAGGGCATTTCTGTATCTATGTGCATCAGGTTGCCATGGAGACACTTTTTCAGTCAGTGGGTTGATGCTGATCATCTGAGCATCTCCAAGACTGCATTCAGATTGAATATAGATTAATTCTGAGTCATCGGCAAATAATCTGAATAGTCAGTTTGAGCCACAGTAGTATTTGATGTCTGTCGGCACATGTCATATGTGCACGATGCAAAAATGTCTTTTCCTTGTTTGAGGGAGTGTATATGTGTAAACATGACATCATTACTCACAGAAAAATCCCAGACATTTGCTATCCACTGTTCTCATTGGAGGAGAGGAGCACAGAGGACATCGTAATACTCAGCTCAGACCGAAGATGGAGCACGGCTGGAGTATCCATTGTGACCGTGGCGGAATTTGTTGAGCCATTCCCTGTTTTGACTGTTGTTTCTTTGCTGCTCTGGTCACCGCCATGGACGTTTTCCTCGTCTTGGTGCGGCACATGTATGTGCATCACACTCCAGCTGCGCTTCACAGTAGAGCTCACACACACACGCAGCAGCGAAGCCCCGTGTCATACTTCACTTTCTAGGCTGGAGAAATGGGCAGAACCACGACGTGAGCACAGGCTCTTGGCTTTGAGTGGCAGGTGTGGGGAGTAGAATCGCCTTGGCTGGGGCACAGACCGAAGTCTCTGGTACTGAAGCTTAGCGCTGGCGGTGGCTGCCTGGGAGGAGCCGGAAACACCCCCGGGAGAGAGCACAGGTGGAGGGGACATGGATGCAGTGGATGGAGGTGGAGGAATGGGCATGGGTAGGGAGTTGGGAGCAGAAGGTACAGGTAATGAGGGCAGGAGTGGCTGAGGTGGGGAGGGGGATGGTTGGGGTATGTGTTCGGAGAGTTGGGCTTGCTGGGAGCTTAGGTTGGACTGGCTTCCAGATTTAGATTTGTCAGGTTTAGCAGATGGTTTGGGCCGAGAGCTTCCACTGAAGCTGTGGCAGTGGGGAAGCAGATCCTCTTGGCTGTGAGACTGAGTGCTGCTGTGTTTGTGGTGTATGTGGGGCCTACCGTGCCCATACTGTGTACATGTACATGATGCTGCATCTTGCATTCTGTCCCGAGACCTCTGACCTTTGCTCTTTGACCCACTGCGGCTTCGTTTCTCACCCTTCATCTGTAGTTTGTCGACTGACCAGTAGCGTCGTGGTGGTGGCAGGGAAGTGGGAGGGGGTGGCCACTGTGAACCTAGCCCTCCACTGCCTCCTCCAGATCCCCATCCAATCCCTGGACCCGAACCCCAAAAATCACCTGCCAATCCCCATCCTTCTGCCCGACCCAAAATAGAGTCATCTCTACTGTTAATACTTCCACCTTTCTCTCGAGCAGGGTAAGTTCCAAAAAACCAGCCCCCACCCCCAATTCCACTAGCTCCACCTACTCCAGTTCCTTCCCAGTATCTCTCAAAATGGCCAAACTCTCCTGAGGACCCCTCATCAGAAAAGCTTTCCTCTGCTCTTATTCTATCACGCTCAGACTCTGAGACTGCCCCTCTCCCTGCCCGTCGCACTCTCTCCTCTATCCTCTCTATTTCTCTCTCTCTCTCTCTCACCTCTTCTTCTCCTTCTTCCTCCTCATCCTCAGAGTCCCACTCATGGAAGGACAAGCCCTCTCTTGTGTTAACTCGGCCCCTTTCATAGTGGAGAAGCAGTGGCCTGCGTTCTCCTACTCTCCCTTCGTCCTCTCTCTCTACCCCACTACTCCTCCGTCTCTTGGACGAGGAAAGGAGTGTATGTAAAGAGGAGGGAGGGGAGGGTCCGGAGGCCTCCGTGCCACCTGCTTCGCCTCCACTGACCCAGAATTTAACTGAAGAGGGGAGTTTGTTGAGGTTGGGATAGCGCTTACTAGATGGTCTGTGTCGTGAATGGGAGCTTTTGGGTCTTCTCTCTCTACCTCTACCTCCCCCACTCTCATCCTCTCGTTCATCCCTGTCATCCTCACCTCCATCTCTCCTCCCTCTTTCTCTCTCTCCCTCCCAAGCTGAAAGATTGCCTTTGTCCACAAATGCACTGTGATATTGCGTGGAAAATGACGAGTACTCTCCCTCTCTATCCCCATCCCCCTCTCCATCCCTCTCTGCCTCAACATCACCCTCCTCTGGCTCCGACCGCTTGCCGGGTAACACCTTCTTCTTTTTTGTTTTCATTGCCTTCTTTTTCTTCTTTTTCACCTTACGACGCTTTCTTTCTCTCTCCCTTTCTCTTTCACGCTCCTCCCTCTTTTTTCGTTTTTTGTTTTTCTTCTTCTTCTTCTTTTTCTCCTTTTCCCTCTCTTTCCTACGTTTCCTCTCTCTTTTCCTTTCTGTATCTGCCTGGGCTCCGCCACTTCTCTCCCTGTCCCTCTCTCTCTCTGCCCATCCTGCCCACCATTCCTGGAGCTGTGCTAGCTGACTGCCACCCCTTTCTCTCTCTCTGTCCTTCTTATGCTCCCTGTCTCCAAAGGTGCCCCACGGTTTGCGTGGGGGTATAGGAGGAGGAAGTCCATGAGTGAGAGATCTAGGGGAAAGTATGGACCGTTCTCTGTCCCTGGTTCTGTTGTGGCCCTGCAGAAGACTAGACTCTTCGGTCAGCTCATCCAAATCCTCCTCATCCTCTTCCTCAGCCTCTCTGTCTCGGGTGCTGCGAGATGAAGCTGTGGAAGTAGATGAAGGAGAGGTGGAGCGTGAGGATGTGGCTGAGGATGTGGTTGAGGAGCTGGTGGTGGATGAGGAGGAAGATGTGGAGGTGTAGGGGAGTGAGGGAGAGGGTGATGGAGGAGTGTAGCTTGGGGAAAGTGTGACTGGCACAGGGATGGGGAGAGGAGGAGAGGGTCTCGGTCTTCGACTCGCTTCCCTGCCTCCACCTCTCCGGCCCAGTGGCAGGATGTTCTCATACAATGGACCACCAGGTTCTTTGGGCTTTTTTGGTCGCCTTTTCCTCCAGAAGGATGAAGGGAGAGGGGGAGAGGGGTGCTGCAGAGGGGGGTTAGGTGTCAGCGGGGCTGGGGCCTGGCTTTTAGGAGGAAGCCTGGGATTTCCCAGAGATTTAACCCCTCTACCCTGACCCCCTCCACCAGTACCCGCTCCCACCTTCTTCCCCATGCCATGGTCCATGCCCTTCTCCTGGTAGAAAGCCACGCTAGTTGGTGGGGGTTGTTGGTGGGCTCTGGGGACTGTTTTGGGAGTTTGAGAGCCTGTCTGTTGGTCCACACATGGTCCAAGTCCCTCTGGATCAATAGGTCCATAGTAGCGCTTATATCCATCTAGACCACTACCTGCACCTCCACCACCTGCCCAGGTAGGTGCCACCTTTTGAGGCAGGGGTCCTGTTTCTGCTAGAGGTCCTCTCACACCAATGGAGGTCGTGGCACTAGCGGTTTTGGGTAGTCTCCAGCGGTCCACAACTGCCAACCTGCGATCTGGCCGGGGTAAGAAAGTAGTGCATGGTAGTGGAGCTCCTACAAGTTGAGTATTTGTGGGACCCAAGGCCGCTCCAGAATGAACAATTGTTGGAGGCGATCCAGGAAGAGGTGTTTTGTAAGACTGAGGAGGTTGAGGCTGTTGTGGTTGCTGTTGCTGCTGTTGCTGCACCATGGCAATGGCTGGAGTGGATACCGCTGAAGTGACCACATGTGAGGAAGAAGCAGGAACCATGGCAGTATGATGGTGGCCAGGAACTATGACTTTAGCCCCACCTTGTGCAGTTTCATCTTCAAAACTGCAGCAGCTATACATTCCCTATGAGCACAAAGATATAATAGTGAAATAAGTCATATTCAGATAATATGGGCAAATTACAAATTACAGTCAATTACAAAAGCATCACTCTCATATAATCTGTAATAATGCAGGCATAGTCCATGTCACTTTACCCAAACACTTCCAAATAAATTTCTAATGACTAATAATAAGCCACTCTCTCACTTCACACTCTATCTCACCCTGCTGAAGGCGAGTAGAAAGTCCAGTTTGCCGGACTGGCCCATTTTGCTCATGCAGTGCCGTAGCCTCCAGTAAACCAGGTGTTCCCAGGCGAATACCAGGAGACTTAGGCCCATGGCCACCAGTAGCATGTAGAAGACACCAGCCATGTTATCTATGTCTAGTTTGGAGCTCATCACCTCAATTTTATCATTATGACAGATCCCTGAGAGCCAGAGACGCTCTAGCATCTCAATCTCATCTGAGTGGAAAGGGAAGAGAAAACAAGGCATTAGTATTACTCGCTTTCTTTGTTAGTAAGAGATACAACTACTGTACCTGGCACAGATGCATCAATAAAACATGTATGAATGTAGCATGGTAGTGACTTGCCTCTCCCACATGCCTGTTGTGGCAGGAAACAGATGCTAATACTGAACGTGTATAGTAAGTCAGGTGCTATTTTGAGATCTGTAAAGTCTCATATTGAAAACATTTCAGGTCAGAGGTCTGTTTAAAAGGTCCAAGTGGGTAAAAGAAACTGGGAAGGTCTGTTTAAAAGCTGATCAAAAGGAGCACAGTGTTAATCCTGAAAGAGTAAAAGAAACAGGAAGAGAGCAAGAGGCCTGTGGGCAAGCAAAGTCTAGGTCCTGTGTAATAATCAACTCATATCCTCTTTTCCTCAGAGAGTGAATGAGAAGGCAAAAAAGAAAGGGGAGCAAAGTTCTGTCTTTTCAATGCTGCGCTGTATCATGGGAAATGAGAGAATGCAGAGAAATAAGTAAAAGGCTGGTGGAAAAGAAGAGTGACTTTGTCATTATGACAAATAGCAGAAGCACCTATTCTATTCAGAGAGGGGGAAGTTAACATAAAAAGTGGGATGAAGACAGACAGAAACAGTAGGAAACAACAGTTTATGTGCATTGTTTATGTTGGTCTTGGCGTGTGCATGACGGTGTGAAAGAAGGAACAGAAAAGGGAAAATGAAATAAGATAGAAAAAGCAACAGAGTGATAGGCAGAGGGCGGAAAAACAAGGGGACAGACAGGGAGACAGAACTGTGAAAGGGTGAGATCATAATCATTTAATTGTGCTAGAAGATGGTCAGGCCTGCTGCAAACTCAAGAGAAAATCAGAATCTCACCTTCTATCTACAGAGAGACGAGCTTGTGAATTACCCCAAACCTTACTAGACAGAGGCATGTATTGCAGTATTTACTGCTTTGATGAGGACTGGCCAACAGCACCACATTATTTCAGCTTGGGCCATCTCAAAACAGTGCTGTGTAACATAATAAAAGCACATCATCACCCATCACACTGTAAATGACAGTTGCGTTGTTCTCACAAAGGTTGAATTATGGCGTCTGTCTCTTATGCTATCAAAACAAACTATCCAGCAAGCGCAACCTGCGGGCATTAATCACAATGTAGATGAGATGCCGCAGACACATCACATAAAGCATTTCACAAAAGAAAATGCAGTCAAGCAGGACAAAGAAGCGCAGGCTAAATTCCACATGGGACTTGAACAGATAACAGCACGAGCCCGGCTCAGATCCGAGCACTGCCTCACTGTTGACACTGTCCATTCACCTCCTTCTGACTCCTGCCAGTGGCTCTGGCAAACCACTTCACTGACCACAGCCAAACTCAGCAGGAGTGTCATACTGGGAACATGCATACACACACAGCAACAGTATATGCTAACACACAGACACCGTTCACACACTTGCACAGCATTACAAATACACACCCACACATACAGTACAAATTCTTACAGACGTACACATATTTTCACACCTTTGCTCTTGCCATAACAGCTTCTGTTTGGCAATGAAGCTCAGGGCTGGCACGGTTAAGTGGGCACATTTTAACAGTTAATGCTTTAGCAAGGTCTTTAAGCTCAGGCAGACAGCCAGTCTGCCATCTGCGTGACCTCCAACACCGTTCCCTGTACAGCCCCCTCTGATCCCGCCCTGACCTAAACCACTATCACGCTAAAGCAAACACTGCTTTTGGATCAGCCTTAAAGGTCAACACTTTTATAAACAGATCGCAAGTTCCAAGGCTTCTCTGACCACTATAATAAGTCCTCTGAATTGTTAGTAGGTGAAAGGACTTCTATTCGAGACGACCACAGCAAAGAAAGCTACTGACCCTGAAATAAAATAATGGGGGCTTTTAGCAGGTAAGAAGTGCTTTGCGTTGGCACTGACCAATAAGGTTACCTGTGGTGTTTAAAAGACATGAAAAGGCTGTAGATGGACAAGTGGTTTCCTGTGGCTCTATAGAAACATAAAAGTAAAATTGTAGTTGTTGGTTGTACAATAAAAAAACGACTGAGTACCTCTGTAGTAACTTCTCACATGGTTAAACTTCTTGCTGATTGACTGGATTGGTCCCTAACCTTACCCATATTCCACCTCGATAGCAGCAAAATGTTTTGCAATATAATATTAACACAACAAGTGCATTGTATTTACTTTTTGATGCAAGTACAAAGATGCTTAGGCCACATAATATAAAGTGGGACCCGTTTTTGCAAACTATTGCCCACTCAAACAAAAACACTGACATGGTCTTTCATGACAGTCCAGTGAAACAACCTAAAAAAAAAAAAGAGAGAGTGATTACATGTGAGGCTAATTATGAACCAATTTTAAGGGATGTAAATTATAACAATCTAGCCCAATGGTCCTGTTTAACAGTTTTGATTTTCACTTCCAAGAACTCGAAAAGGTCCACATTTTATGAAAACATATTTTGATATCCATGTTAATTTTAGCTATGACTGAATCACCTCCTGTTAACATTTGAAAATAGTTTCATAGCAAGCAGTGTCAATGACATCCCTCTGTTAAAATGGTCTATAATAGCAAAAATCTGTTAAACGAGGCTAAAATATTTTGATAATAGCAGCTCATTATCCCCTCAAAAACCTTGCAATGCTTTTTAACACTTTAAAGGTAAAACAAGGACAGAATTCAGAAAATAACATCAGATAAATCACCCACGCCTCAACAACCACCAACCAGACGAATAAAAAAAAGTCACTGTTCATTTCACATGTAAAGCTTCTCAGCTGTTAAACGGTGGTGTTAGCTAATGGAACCTGGCACCAGTGTGACGATCTGACTGTGGAAACCTGGCGTACACACACATTCTTTCAGTCTCTCTCTCTCTCTGACACACCGAAAGCCAAAGAGGATTTAAACAGCAATCAAATAAACCATTCAGTTGAAACAAAACACTGAGAGATAGCTAGTGCGTATATGTGTTTGTGTATGTGTGTGTTGGGAGAAGGCGAGGAGGAGGGTGTATAAATGACAATTAAAGAATTAGTACTTGGACAAGCACATCTGAATCAGATGCGTTCCACTTTGACATCGCTAATCCTCTAAGGAGTGCGAGAATGGACAGTCACTCAATACACACATCTCACTCATAGCACACAATAGCTCGCTTCCAAAACCTAGTGAGCTGCTGCCTACACAGCCTTCAAAGACAATATCTTTGAACTAACTGTCATAGAATGCTTTGTGTACGAACAGCACAGGAGAAACAACTCAAACTATATTTTTGGTAATCACTAATTTGCAGATAGAATGTTGCGAAGCTAACCCTGCTGAAAAAAACAGAACAGAATATGCTGGTTAGGTATGTTTTGATGCTGGTTTATGCTAGTTTTTTGCTGGTTTACATTGGTGACATGCTGGCAAAGGACCAGAGCATAAACCAGCAAAAAACTAGCATAAACCAGCAAAGGACCAACATCCCAGCATCAAAACATACCTAACCAGCATATGCTATTTTTTTCAGCAGGGAATGATGTGATGCTCTAATAAGAATAACAAACAATACACAGCACACATGTTTCAGTTTAAAGAGAAATAATGAAATGATTACATTATTTACTCTCACTCATGTCATTCCAAACCTGTAAGATCATCATTCAAAACACAAATTAATATATTTTTGATGAAAACTGAGAGCTTTCTGACCTTGCGTAGACAGCAATGTAACTGACACACACAAGAAAGGTAGTTAAGGACACTGTTAAAATAGTCAATGTGACACCTGTGGTTGAAATGTAATGTTATGAAGGTACGTGAATACTTTTAGAGTACAAAGAAAGCAAAAATAACGCTGAAACAAAAATAACAGTCTACTTTCTGTTAAAGACTGACACGGAAGAGCTTGTTGCAGTGCCTTCTAAAACATTCTTTCTTATAAAGGTACTTGTGATGTTGCCTTGAACAACTTGAACCAGCTGGAAAATCCGCATGGGTGAATTTTTCAACCACACACAAAATTCCCAATCATGTAGATCCCAATTCAAATCATTAGATTTCTCTAAAAAAAAACATACAAACAAACAAAAAAACTGCGAAGTTGACACAGCTTGATGCTTTAAAACCCTGCCTCTTAGGAAGCTCAATGGGTTTTGGAACACAACAGTCTTTGTTTCTCTCCTGCGCACCACTTCTGTCATTCTCAGGACTGAATCTTTGATATATGCCCATCTCTTTTATGCATCAGTAGGTTGCTATCATCTTTAAATCAGTAAACAGCCTGCTAGCACAAAGAAAAATGTCACCTACTAGACAACAAAGATACATATTGCATCATGTCAAGGAAACTGGATTACACCAAGATGGCTGGAAAGATGGCTTGAAGCTAGCAGTACAGGCTAATGAATGAAGTCTTGTTAAATATGTATAAAAAAAGACTTTAATCTCCCAAAGGCTTTTATCTTCTCCAGCCCAACAGCAGAAATGCACTAATATACATTCCCTAATTTTAGCACTTTGATACTGCATAACCCTCAGACTCTCACCGTCGCCCACCAGCTGCAGTAAGGCCAGGTCCAACGGCCGTTTCCAGCGGGAGTTCTTGATCAGGGCGATGCCATAACCAGTCGTGGCAAATACTTTCCCTGAGCCGATGGTCATTACTTTACAGCCTTCATCTTTACGAGCCATGTAGTTTAATACAGCCGCATCATAGATTAAGGCATCCAGTTTACTGCAAACACAGACAGGAAGAGTAGGAGTCAGAAGAGACATATAGAGTGAGATAAAGCAAGGTGACAGACAGAAAGAGAGCAGAGAGCAAATTTGTAGCGTGCCGGCATTATATTATCACTTTTGCTAAAAATGGATAAGGAAATGACAAGCTCAGGAAAACCACGGTGTGGATCAACAACTCATGATAAATAGAGTAAGAGTGTGTGAGGTGTACAGGGTTGGGAGAGGAAGTGTGGGAGGAGGGAAAGAAGTGCAAACACATCGTAAAGGAACTCCTGTTTGTCAGAGCAACACGGGGCTGGGAGGTGTAAGGAA
Organism: Enteromius fasciolatus; assembly: GCA_032361145.1. Classification (NCBI taxonomy): domain Eukaryota; kingdom Metazoa; phylum Chordata; class Actinopteri; order Cypriniformes; family Cyprinidae; genus Enteromius; species Enteromius fasciolatus. The sequence continues at coordinate 606,759 of JAUMHR010000022.1, forward strand.
GAGACTGGAAGAGCGAGAGACGTTAGATAACACGTTGGAAACAAGGTTATTATTGTTGTTATGAAAACTATAACAGAGACTAAATAAACACAAGTGTTTCCGTTAAATGAAAAACTGTATAAATGAGCTGGCATGAATGCCCAATGGGAAAAAATATAATTTAATTGCTTTTTTTCCTGTAGATATAAAAAATTAATTTCAGATGGTCAGTAGAAAATAAGAGATTAGGGACACAACCGTTTTCATATTTTTATTTTAATAAATAATAATAATACAGCCTCACCTACTGTAATTCTATAATTAAAAAACAATTGGGAGTTGTAGATTATTGAGTAAACTAGGCAAAAAAAATTATTAAATTAAGGATAGACAATTTGTTTTGTCTTGAAGCAAGGATTACTGTATATACGACATATATTACATAGCATTAGCGGCAAAGACAATCTAAAAAGGAATTACTGTTGCTTAGCTGATAAAAGTCAAGGAAGTTAGAGGTTTTAAATGCTGAAAAAATATACAATCAAAGCATAATTCGAAACAAAATTCAAAACTGCATGGGAAACAATATAGAAAGTCAGCACAGACCCAGTCTTGAGGTGGGAGATGGCATCCTCCACACTTTTCTGGTTGTATTTGATCATGTACTGGTGCATGTCTGGATAGTTACTGCGGATGTTTTTCTCTGTGCTTCCGTTAGGGACAGTTCCAAATTTCAGAGGGGGGTACTGCTCTGTGGGGTGCTGAAACTGAGAGAGGGGAACGCAGTATGAAACAGTGATTGAAATTGATGTTGCATTTGTTTTTGTTTTTTTCTGAGTAATTAGAGTACTAACAATAGAGCACAATAAAAAAGCTACTGCAAGCTTCGACGTGAATGACATGTGACAGCAAATGTATGTTAGAAACAAGTCTAGAGCTACCGGAGCTGTCAAAACCAAGTATAATACATCACAAACACAGAACAATATACAAAGCAGCAGTGCTGACGTGCACATTGTGTTCATTCTGCATTTAACAAAAGACAACAATGGCGTAGCAGATGGGGGAAACTATTTTCGTTTAAAAAGGGATTACAAAATGAACATGAGGCACTTCGAAAAAGAACCAACAAAAGTTAAATGGCTTTAAGTATCCAGATTTGCTGTAGCTTCGTTTCTGAAAATGACACAAACACAATGGAACACAAATACATTTCATTTGGCATGACAGCAAAACATTTTTTTTTTCCCCCTTTAAGAGTCCCTCTAGATTCCTCAAGGTGAACACTGAGAGCAAAGGGCAAAGGAATATTTCCATGCTAGAATGCCAAATTACTGCATATCTCTCAGAAACATACTTAATTACATTTTATATTCAACATAATAGCATCCAGCACTTTAAAAGACAAATAGCGAGAAATGCTACTTCGTGCTGTTCATTCACTAAGTGGCCAATTTAAACTACCGTCAATCTCAATTTTTTCCAGTGCCGATCTAGTCACTATAGTTTTACATATTAAAGAAGTCAAGAATATTACTCCCGATATCCATCAGAAATTATAAAAACTTTATACTGTTTGTCCATCTACTGTACACATACTGATAAACTCAAGTTTTTTCTGCATCTACAGAAGCCCTGTAACCCCTATTCCCATACCTTTTTATCACTGAGGCCAGACACAGTGTCAATGTATTCCTCTTGGATCATGAAGGCAGCCAGGTTGGCAGTGTAGCTAGCCAGGAAGATGACAGCAAAGAAAGCCCAGACAAGAACCATGATCTTGCTAGTGGTTCCTTTGGGGTTCTCCACTGGAACGGAGTTATTAAAAACCAGAGCCCAAAGAAGCCAGATTGACTTCCCTATTGTGAACTTAGAACCTCCAGCCTCTGACAGAGGAGAGCGAAAAACAGAGAAAGACTTTTAACACTGACTTGAATTTTAAAGGCACTTCAATTATTCAATAGCTACAAACAAACTAAAAAGTATCAAAACTGCCTAATTGATAAAAAAAAAAGAAAGGCTTCCTATACTTCTATGCAGATGATGAGGTGAGAAAGGGGGCCAGTGCCAGAGGATAAAGAAGAGAACAGAGGAAGGAGAGAAATACAGAGCACAAGTCTGCAGTCCTTTATTATACATGAGTGTCTGCGAAACTGCCTGCACCACAAATATCCAACCCACGTCCAGGCCAATAAAGAACAGAGGTGAACTCAGCCATTAGGACTCCTGAATAAACTCAGTGACAAGCAACTGTGCACATTTATGTTCATTAAAGTAACACTTGAGACTACTAAAG
>JAUMHR010000022.1:621547-635462 GCA_032361145.1 Enteromius fasciolatus
CATTAGTCTGAATGCAGCCTGTTAAAGCTGCCACTGTCAATGATCTCATCAGTAATAATCAAGCGGCAATAATGCAGCTTTTAAAAGTCAAGACTATTTCTGTAAACTTTTGTATAAGTAATATTTTTCAAAGAGTAGCCTGTTTATATAATGTAAAAAATTTTGCACAAAATAAATTGGATTTAAAATGTAGCCATGTGCAGTAATATTGAAGGAGAATGTGATGTTCTCCTGGTTTCACAGACAAGGCTTAAACTAGTCCCAGACTAAAATGTATTATTACTTAAAAAAACGTACCTGCATTTGTTCAGGGCTTATGTGGAACTTGCTGAGAATGTTGCTAAGAAAGTTCTGCACTTCGTACCAAGGGTAGATACTATTAGAGCCATCTAAAACAATCACTATATCCATGTATGTGGTGCATCCTGTGAAACACAAACACAAAAGGGGTTCAGTTAAATGCAGTTGTTTTATTCAATCCAAACAGGTCATAGGGACAGAGGATGTTTATCTCACTCTGGGCAGTGGGTGCAATGATGTCCTTGGGCTCCATGTCATTGGTGACAGAGGCACAGATTCCTGTGCTGAACACAGATGTACCACATTCCTGGGACCATAGCGGAGCACAGGCCTAAAGATTACACAGAGAAAGTCTGTATTACATTCAAATGTAAAGCATCTGTAGCACCACATTTATGCTTTACACAGTTACTGGTACCTTACAGACCAGTATGAACAGTATGTAACATATCCTTTGGCTGATGTGCACAAATCAGGGATTTTGTTAGCATTGTGTGTTAAATTCTCTTTGTAAAAGTCTGGTATTTGTACCTTTTTATGACAAATGCCTTCGGTTTAAATAGTGGGAAGCACCATGTGCTGGTCAGACCAATAAAATCTACTGAATTGAAATGAACAAGGGAAAGTAGGTGAGGGACAGAGAAAGAAAGAGAAAAGCAAAGAGAAAGTGATCGTGAACAATCACAGAGGAATGTTTTATTGCTCAGAAGTTTCTCTTTTATTGCTCAGGCAGAACACTTATACTACTATTAAAGATTATTAAGTACACTATTAAGATTATTCTAAATAAATGTATATTAATATAAATTTTAAAGGTGACATTGAAGACATTAAAAATGTTGCAAAAAATATTTTTCAAATAAAGTTTTTAGCACCAAATCAGCATTAGAATGTTTTCTAAAACACCATGTGACACTGAAAACCAGAGTGATTGCTGCTGAATATATATTATGAATAATAAATTACATTTTAAACTAAATTAAAATGAGTTGATTTAAATTACACAAATTTATTTCAAAATATTATTGTATTTTTTTTACCAACCTTGATGGGCATAAGAGACCTTTATCAAAAAACATTGAAAAAATCTTATCAACCCCACATTTTGAGTTCTTAGAACTATGTCACAAATGATTCTCTTTAAATAACAAATCATTTTGGATAAATTTTGATATGATTAATTAATTTGAATTCATATGATAATCATATTAGTCTGAATAGAGCTTGATTATTGTTGAAACAATCTCTTCTGAAACTTAAAAGTCTAATTACTTGGGTCTCTTTTTGAAGATTTGTGATTTTCTCATATGGAAAATAATCACCAAAAAAGGGTTAGAGAAAGAAGACTGAGAAGAGAAAGAAAAAATGAGAAGGAGAGATATGGAGAGCTGTTGATATAGTCATAAATGCTTTAACAGAGTTGGCGGCTGCTCCTGCAATGAAGCAATTTAAACGTACTTGGAGGGAATTGGAGGAAGAAGGGCAAAAAAACACATAAAAATAGTACGTCTTCAAAGCGTGCCATTTATTTGCCTGAAAAACCATTGTGAGGATTGGTGAGGCAAAGAATGGAGAGAAACAAAACATACCAAGAGTTTAAAGACGGAGAATGAGACAAAAGATAGATGGGTTTGGAAGGAGTGGTTAAACTGAAGGGGGGTAAATGTTCTCTGACTCCCCACCCTGTTATTATGAAGGCCTGTAACAGAGGAATGGGAGGATGGAGAAAGAAAAAGAAAAAAGACAGAATGAGTGTGAGAGACAGAACTGAAATGGCGATGAGGGTGAGAGGTGCTATGGCTTTTCCACGGCCTGTCATTACAAAGGGCTTGAGTCACATTCCTATCCTGTTATAGCACTGACCAAAGGAACAAACACAGCCTCACAAATCCCTAAACAGGTACATTCAATTAAACGCTTTAGTTAGTGATACTTGAATCTGAAATGTGAAATGTGGGTCTCATTACATCCATGTTGTGAGCGCTAGTTTTAGTTGGCATACACCACGGTGAACTATGTGTGACTCCATCCCAGAAGCTGTACTCACTTGCTCTCCGTTTAACCCTCTGTCAGACAAACACACACACAAAAACATCGTTTTGTTTGAACACACATAGCCTGACTCCCTCCGGTGAACCATTCGCTCGCTCTCATAAAACGTCTGACTACTGGCGAAAGCCACCCAGCAATTCCACCAAAGCCACAGCGGAGCGGCTCCAGAACTGGACTGATCTGGTTCACTGCGTTCTGCCCGACACAAAAAGCCTTGTGTATGTGGAAGAGAGAGTGTGTGTGCGGGTTAAAGAAATTTAGAGGCTGAAACCATGAATATTAAGAGGAAGACTGACTGTTCTGGTTGAGTTTTGGGTCAGGTGAGGTTTTGGCTTGTTTTTGTCTTTGTCTTCAGCTCCATCTGTCAAACTTCCATATGCCTTAAATAAATAGTTCACTCCAAAAGGAAAACTGCCATCATCTATGTTGTTCCAAACCCACATGACTTTTTTTGTTTACTACTACTACATTTCAGTTCTTTTGAGGTCATATGATAGCAAGCAGATAAAAATGTACATTATTCATTAGAAATCCAGATACCTGACCTAGTTCTTCTTGGCACATCAATAAGAAAAGTAGTAGTGTCCAGTATATGAAGTTCTGAATTATATCTTTTCAATGAAAGTAGTCGGAATGGTTCATTTACAACCATCTATTGAATATCCATTCGCCCCAAACTTGTAGACATCAAAAAGTACAAAAGGAGATCATATAAAGGGAACTTGGATATCCAGAAGACTTGGGTCTTATTTGACCAAAAAGTTTTACATTTATTGAAAACTGACTCACTTCTAGATCATTCTTCATCTGAACAGATTTTAAGAAATTTTTCTTTATATCACATTTAAGGTCCTTCCGCACTAAGTCTGGATGTGAAAACGCAGAAAATAATTTTTTATGACGGTCGTATTTATATTTTAACGTGCTAAAAATTTTGAGAATTTCGGACTGCAAATATCTTTACTTTCTCTGCAGTGAATGGGTGCCATCAGAACGAGAGGTCAAACAGCTAATAAAAACATCACAATAATCTAAAAGTAATTGATACAAGTCTTAATTCAAAGTTAAAATCTGCATGTTTGTAAAAAACTAATTCATGATTTGACTTTTGTTCAAAATGCGATAAAATAACCCATATTAATGCTTGCTACAGTGGAAAACGCCCATCCCTTGTTTTCCTCAACTAAACTCCACTGACATATTTTATATTTCCACTTTTAGCCTGTTTTGTCTACCACTGCTTTATGGTGCACTATTTTGTGAATATTTCTCCCCTGATTCAGACAAGTAAACCTTTTTCATATTTTAAAAACAGTTTTTTAAAAATATTTACATTAAATGTAATGTTTTTAACAGCTGTTTGAGCACATTCTGATGGCCCTGGAGAGGATGCGTTGATGTTATGCTACATTTTTAAAAATCTGTTCAGATTAATGAAAGAAGATCTTGGATGACCTGAGATTAAGTAAATTTCCAGTAAAATGTATAATGCTGTGCTTCTCTAAAGCTTGAAAGCTCCAGTCTCCATTCAAAGTAATTGCATGGAACTGTGCGACTGACCACATTCTGTTAAATGTCTAATTTTGTATTCCACACAACAAAGAAAGTCATACACACCCATCTAGTCAAACACTGACTGTATAATGTGTCATTCCAATAATAGCCACTGTTTTTCAGGTGGTCACATGCACATAGATGGTGGTCATGACAGATGGTGGTGGTTGGGTGAGACTGAGGAGGGGATTTCATAACCATTCATTCTACAGTTCATACCACAAATACGTGTACACACTCATGCCTACTCACATACAGTACATAGAAAAACACAAACATGACCGAATAATGCAAATACTGCTGTGATGTCAGTGCTCAAACACCAGATTGTTTGGACTCTCAATACAGACCACAGAATTTGAAATATAATCTCACCAGGAAGCCATCTGAAGCAGCAGGCGTTAGCGTCATCCCCAAATGAGAGTTTTTAAGATTTCGAGACACGTTCTGAAACGCATTTTCACCTACATAGGGCATAACACAAAAACATATTGTAAACTACTTCTCCATGCACGACACGGTCATTAAATGTACATTTTCACAGTCAGAGAGTTGATCCCATACCTAAGTTAACTTTTGAACAATTGGAATTCATCTCATCTCCCACAATGCACTTGTAAATATCCCCCTTCCTGTTATTTTGTGGTCCATCCCATGGAGCACCAACCAGAATTCTGTTCACAAAACAACGAGTCACTCAAAAACAACCTTTATAAATGAGAACTTAAAAACTTAAAGAACTAAAAGTATCGAAAACACTCACGATTTCTCTCCATTGTTCTCATGCTGTAACACAGAGAAGCCGAACAGAGCATCTTCTGGCCCATTGAAGATCCGTGGCCTCTTCACATCAATATTAAAACACTCACACAGCCCTAAAAAAGAGAAATATATATAATAAAACAATGCATACTGGTTAACAAAAATAAACTGTGCTGCTTAATGTATTAATTCTTTTTTAAATAGTTAAGCAATAGAAAGTTCAAATAAATAGCGTTTATTTAAAGGGATAGTACACCCAAAAATGTAAATTCATTTTCTCACCCTCATGTCGTATCGATAGCGTAACACTTTCATCTTCAGAAATGTGATGCTCCAGTTCATAGAGATAATAAAACGAATCCATGTGAATTAAGTGGTTTAGACCAAATTTTGTGAAGAGCCATAAATGATGAAATGAATCATATATAAACATTAAGCACACACATCAGTTATGACTAGCTCAAGCATGCTTGCTGGACATGTGAGAACCAATGAAGTTCACTTGAGCTTCCTTAAGAACCAGTGAGGTTTGTTCTCCCACATCAAGTAAGTACGGTTCAATGTAAACAGATTAATAAGAGTCTAACTTAAGCCTGTTCGTTTGTGAATAGTAACAGGATTTTCATTTTTGGGTGAACTATCGATTCATTTCAAAATAAAAGTACTCATTTATTTTTTTCAAAATCTTACTGATCCCAAACTTTTGAATGATACTGTACATATAAATTAAGATACAGTATACACATTAAAACATTTTTTTATGTTTTTATTAATAATACAACGATTATATTGCTTTAGAACTATATTTCTTCACATTTCTATATACCTACCTTGCACAGGCAAAAATTGCTGAGGAAATGAATACACACAAAGACAAAGATAAATACCAAGAAATTATTATATTGACATTTCATGATCCAGATTTTGGAGAAAAAGAGCAGTGAAGAACAGCTGTAGCTGATGAATGAACTGGACGGATAAAGTGACAGACAAACAGACGGGAAAGGCCAAATAAAAAGAGAGAAGGGAAGAGAGGGAAAAGAGAGGGAAGGGCGTCGGTTGTAATAACTACTGAACATAGTGGTCCCCTGTTATGACATACAGACCTGTTTTATATGACTGAAAGACAGAGAGGGGGAGAGAGAGAGGCTGAAGCAGAAGTTCACCAGTGGATTTGTAGCTCACAGCAAATGTAACTCAAAACAACCTATTGGTCAAATCAGGCTTGGAACAAACATAACCAGTCAGGCACACTCCCGCCATAATACCAACCCTGAAACCTATCTGAGGGGATTTCTCTGTTTTGTGCGATGCGGGTTTTGACCCACACGTACACTGAGGTCTCATTCACTGTGGGTGAAGTTAGATTTAGTCTGGTTTCTTAGGATTGTTTACCCAGAAAGCAGAGGGGGAGGCTTTCAGAAAGGGGGCAGGCAGAGAACCAAACCCCACAGACCTCAAACAGGGTGCCTGCGTTTCTCTCTTACAGTCTCTCGTCCTCTCTCTCTCTTTCCAATGGAATGAGAACATGGAGGGGGATCCATATGGATCAAAGAACAAATGGGACACGGTCTGTAACTCATGCTTTTCCCCCCTAAAATGTTCACAAAATCTAACTTGTCTTTCCACAGTTCTTGTGCTCCTATTTCTCCTTTTCCATGTTTGCTCTCTTTTCCTCCAAAAAAAAGAGTGAAATACCAAAGCGTTATCCAATACTTTCAAGGTACATGTTGGATCTGTGTATTCAGAGGGAATTAAACCCATAATCAATAAGCCTCGTTTATGAATGGCTTTGTGTTATGTAACACAAAAAAAACAAAAAATTGTCATTTAACATTTTAGAGGTAAAATACATACATAGCATATAAAATTATAATAAAAAAATTATATAAAAATGAATTATATGTGCATTTACACTTAGTCATTTCAATGCTTTTATTCGGAGTGACTTACAAATGAGGAATATTACATAAATGCTGAGACAATCAGAGGTCGCGTTAACCAAATATTTTCCGCCACTGATCTATTTGTTATATGTAACTGTAATTTCCATCACTGTCCAGTTGGTGGCGAATGCTCTTCGGTGTGGTAACAGAGCGCAGGATCATCAGCTCCAGAGCAAAAATATCTTAACCATTATAGGGGGGCTTTTAAATATTGTGCTGGTCAAAGGGGGTCATTCAAGTCAAAAAGGTTGAGAACCACTGCATTAGTGGACCATGTCCATAGTTAATGTGATGAACCACACCAGCGGTTACTCTGCAGAATACATGTGTGAACTTTAGATGAACTGACTTCATATATAAATTTAAAAAAACACTAAAGTGAAAATATTAAAAGTGAAATGAGTTCAGAGAAGAGTCCATTGACACTGACACTCACTGGCATGTTTAAGTGTCCAAAAGAGGCTTTTATTTTTCCCAAACTATCTTCATCTAAAGCCACCCTCCAAATACTCCCCTCTTCTCAATTATACTTGTTTTTCTCTTATTGGTCAATGTTTGTTTCTATGTGTGAAGATGTAAAGTATCTTTAGTCCTCTGTTTCAGCTCTGTGGGTTTTCTTGGTCCATGTCTCTAGGGCTCTGTCATGACAACTGTAAACATTTATATATCTTGGTGGTGAAGAGTCTGGAAAAGCAGTCCAGATTCTCTAACTCCTTACACACAAACACACACATATATACACTTATTGCGCACACACAAATGCATTCCTACACCACACTGAGACATAGACATTCTCATCCACCACTGGACGGACGTCACTTTGAATGAGTCTTATTAGAAATGCAAATGTACAGTTCAGTCATGCCAGCATGACTAATACTGTATGTGAACACATATGGGACACATTACTGAGAGAGAACATGTTACTAAGAAACACACTGAAATGGGAAACAATTCAATCCATGTTAGAAACAGTGTAGTTTAGTTGTTCCTGCTCTCTTTTTCACAAGCTCGCTTGATTCTGTCAGCTTTTCTCGAGTCATTGAAATGTAAGTTTACTCGATATAGAAAAGGGTTTTAAAAATCAGTAATACTCTTAATAATTTTAAGAACGTTTGTGCTATTTTCGAGAAGTTTTCAGACCCTAAAATGACAGGAATTGATGTAACCAAAGCAATCCTATGGCTATATGTGTAAGAATTTATATAACGAACGTTCGCAGTCAACGTCACAAACATATGTACTTTTGACCTCTGGTTAGAAGCATAGTTTCTTGTTAGTAAGACGTATAGGCTTTAATAAATATGCTCTTGGACACAAGAAGCAAACTAACATGCATTACTATCTTTATCTTCTATTCTATCTAAATATAAAATGCGTTTAATTAAGTATTTTTGCACGTCGTCTACTGTAAACACTGTTTTTGAAAATTGCGCTGGAGTACGACGTAAGAGGACACCCGCGATGATTCAAAGATCAAATAAAGCATAATGACAGTGAACAAAAAATAGTAAATTAAGGCGTCAGTAGGTGTCTTGTTTAATACAGCAGCTAAGTTATTCCTCCACCACATAAGTGTGATGTCATTAACATCATTGTCATTGGCCCTGTGTTGTTGAACTAACGTGGTTAGTTAGGATGGACCGTGTTCAGGAAACAGTCATGACTAGCTAGTTAATTTCCAAAAAAATGCATCGTACTATGCAAGTTCAGCGAGTTACATCGTTGTTTGGGAAACGCACCCCTTGTTGGATGAATCCATTGATCCGCTGTTGAATTCATATTCTTGCAGAATATGCATATATATTAATATTAACTAAATAGGAAAGAAATAATCGTTATTTTTATTTAGTATTCTCCAGGGTAAGATATTTCACATAACATATGTTTATTTCTATACTCCACAAGACAAAATAATAACTGAATTCATAAAAATTGACCATGTTCAAAAGTTTACAGCAGTTCAGCTGCCTGCTGTTCTTTACAATAATGTACTTTCTTTGGTTTTCCTGCATCTTCTGCATATTTGATCCCTTTCCAGCACATACTGTATGCAATTTTCACACTGAGGGCAACTGAGGGACTCATACACAGCTATTACAAAAGGTGAAAACATTTACTGATGCTCAAGGCAACGCAATGCATTAAGAGCTAGGGGTGTAAACTTTTAAACAGCATCATGATGTGCATATTTTTCTTATTTTGTTTAAAGAATATATTTTTTTCATTTGGTAGAGCACTTAAGAAGCTACATAAATACTTAAATGTTTCCCAGAAGACTAAGTAAGTACAATACCCCCTATCAAATCCTGCCTTCTTGAGCATAGTAAATGTTTTCACCTTATATAATAGGTATGTATGAGTCCCCCAATTGTCCTCAGTGTAAAAAGATTGAAAGTATCAATCTCAAAATCACACAGTCGGTGTTTGAAAGGGTTCAAATATGCAGAAGATGCTGGAAACCAAAGAATGTGAAGGAGCTTGAGGGTTTTTCTGAAGAACAGCAGGCAGTTGAACTGCTCAGGACCAACAAGGGACTCATAAACAACTATCACAAAACAGAAAGACAGTCGTGGATCATCCAGGAAATGACACACAGCATTAAGATTCATGTAAACTTATGAATGGGGTCATTTTTATTAATTGAGTTATTATTTTGTCTTGTGGAGAATATATAAATATCTGCTTTGTGAAATAGCTTACTCAGGACAGCACTAAATAAACAATAACATCAAATTTTCATGATCTGTCTTAGTTTGCTAAAATGATAAACATTTCGCATATTCTGCATATGCGAACTTATGAGAGCGACTGTATATTTAATATTTATTTTAATAAATATCATTAGGATTTTAGAGATTTCCTGTACATGTAATTTTACAATCTAACCTTAAATTGACTCAAATTGTCTACATTTTAAAAGGCTTACTGAATTTTACTTGAGAAATTAAAACATGCTCATCATACAAGATGTCTTCCAACTAATTGTACAAATTGCCTAGTTTATTTGTAAAATATTATAGATAACAAAAATTAATAAAATCTTACTGACCCTTCCTGAGTTCAAGCAGACACACATTCACACTTGCTCTATACAAAGTTGTGTTGGTATTTAATGTACTGCATCAATCAAAAACCATTTTAGTGGATTGCTCCTGTCTAGTGTTGTTCTCTTCTGCTTTATGTGGTTTTATTTTTCATGTTATGTCTCAATCCACTCTCCTGTATGTGGTGGGGGCGGATGATTTTAGAGTGAGAAACGCAGGGACAAATGAAGGGGGGCAAGGGGGTGGAATTCCCAGAGTCCACACCTGTGTTCTCCATCTAAAGCACAGAAGAACACAGCTGAACACAAGAGAGCTTGCTCATCACAGAGCATCTGCAGAAGCCATCAGCGGCCACAGAATATATGCTCAAAAACATACACCAACAACAACAGTATGCTGTCTAGGGGGCACAATGCATATGAACAGCAAGTATGGTGTGTACAAAATAGCTAGTGGCATTAATTTTGACTGCAGTCTGGAAATACCTTGACTGCAACTGCTGCGGTTCATTAAAGCTGTATTTCTAGCGTTTACAGTAATTTGGCCAGATATGTGATGTTGTATGCCTAATAGTACCATGATAAGGTTACTTTATCTAAAATCTTAATTTCTTCCAGTGTTGAATTTAAACAAAAGTCTCCCTCACAACTTTCCTGTCTTGATGAAGTCAGATCATAGAGCATACCGTAAATCTATAAAGTACGTAATTCCAGTAAAAAGACTATACTGCAAGGAAAGTGGTGTAGTTATGAAGATTTTCATGCTTTACGCTATAACTAAATATAATCAAGTCTATTGTCAAACTTGACTAAGCCACATCAGTAATTACTGCATAGTCTATAACATAAATTTGTGGTAGAAAAGGACTTCAGTGGGGTCACAGTCAACAACTTGCATTACAAGATTGTAAGTGGAGGGAGAGGTATCGTGCTCATTCAAAGTAGCACAGACGCACTTTTACATCACTGTGCATTTAGATCCAATCACACACGATGCTGTTGAGATTGCACTGACCAATCAGAGGTGTCCGGATGATTAATCGCTAAAATGCTGGTATTGATCAGAAACAACAAACTATTAATTTCATAGTATAAACAGGTTACTTAGGTTACTTTGGCCATCACCCACTATAGATCACCATAATTTATAAAGTTCAAGAATCAAGATATTTCATAATATATAGTTAATGCGTATGTTTTGAATAGAAAGGAAGAAAACAGTCCTATTGTGGCTACTGTGTCACATGACGACCCCAAAAATGAATTTCCAAAAATGACTATTCTGTCACCTTCATGTTGTTTCAAACCAACAAGACAAATTAAGACATTACTGATGAGGTCTGAGAGCTCCATAGAGAACATACCATGATCAAGGCACAGAAACATAGTAAGGACATCGTTAAAATAGTCTATGTGACATCAGTGGTTTCAAGCTACAAGAATACTTTTTTGCACAAAAATAATGACAATACTTCTCCTCCATGTCACCCGGGTCCAGTTTTGGAGAGTGTTTTGATATGCACTTGTGCTCTGAGGATGAACAGTGGTCTCATGGATTTGGAACATGATGGTGAGTAATTAATGACAGACGTTTCATTTTTGCGGGAAATAACCCTTTAAACTTCAACTGCATTATTAAACATAATTATAGAAATAGGACATGCAGTTAGTCTAAATATAAATGCTGAATAAGCCCACACTTACGCCACATATTTGTTATATTTGCAAATGTTTGTTTGCTTTGATGTTGCCAACCTTCACAATCCTCATGCCACCCCATTGCCACCCAAAAATAATTTTCTGTACCACCCCTGGATAGATGTGAGCTCATAGTTGTGGTTTGGTTTGTTCTCTTTCAGCTCCACCACACTAACCATTGTAGAGAAGCAGCAGTTGTTCACTTTATGGTAACACAAATACATCATTTTAAATACAGCTCATACCGCTATTGCAATAAAGAGCCAGCAAAATAAAAGCCATCCAAATTCATTTCTCTTGTTCACTGAACACACATCTTTTCATGATAGCATATAAATCCTGTTCAGTTTACTGAATGGGTCATGACAACATTTCAGTAGAAAGTTTGCATGTTAGTCAGTGTTAATCAGATTATCAAATAATCTGACTGATCAACATAACTAGTCCATGATATATAAGTGAATGATGGGTTTGAGAGAGGAAGTGTGAAGTTAGGGCTGTGTGTTGTGGATCAGTGTTTCTTCAGTCATTCAGTTTTGTGATGCTGAATGCACTACCTGCATTATTAGCTGTAACTACAGTAAGTCAAATAATCGCATGACGTCACACGACAACATAGGGTACTTGCACAAATCAATGCAATTAAAACACATAAACTAACTCACCTTTAAGAAGAACGGTGATCTTCAACAGCAGCAGGTACTTGTGAATCTCCATTAGTCAGTTAGGTGAATGAGTTTCCTTTTCTCCTTTAGTTTGTAACTCTCAGCAGTGGCTGTCAATACAGCGCGCGCACACGCGCGTGATCCCTCAGGTGGAGATGTGCTTCCTCCACTCACGCGCTCATAGTGTACTGTAGCGCACGCGTCGCTCTCACGTTCCCTGCGCATGAAAGACATTACTGTGTAGTCTTTTGGCCTGGACGCAGCATTTTACGCGTTTTTGTTCTATTAAAAGTACTAAAACAGTTCGACAATGTTTCATATTACTAACTAATACTCGCTATACAACAACAACGACGTTCAATCTGAGTTGCTAATAATTACAAATGATTACAAAAAGCATATTTCAATGACATTTCATCCAAAAATTATAATTTACTCATTCGCTATTCACGTGTTATCCAAACCCTTGTTTTTCTTTCGTGTAAAATGGAGACGCTACAGCATGTTATCTTTTCATTTAAAGAAGGTGAATGGTGACTGAAACTGTCTTCAGTACCCTCACATCTCATTTTGTGTGTCATTAAAGAAACGGGTGAGAAAATAGACAATTATTTTATCACTTTTACATTTTGTGACTAAATTTCGCAGTTTAACAGTAGCAGTTGGGCAAAACTTGACACCAGTTTAAAAAAAGGTTAACTTACCGTCTTGTTCCCCTCATAAACAAGTAAATTAAAAATCCACTTTTGCGTGGCTCCGACACCTGCTGTCGTTAAAAGAGCGCGCGCGTAAGTTTAGTCCAGCTTCTGCAAATGAGCGGTTCCCAAAATAAATACATTCGCAAAAAAACGGTCAAAATTATTTCCCGGAACTGTATGCCATAGCTTTTAGAGAATAAACATTTATCCCTTGCATGTAAAATATCTTAAATATTAATAGCACAGCTCTCCTGAGGTAAAATTTATTTCATTACGTTCTTTCTTTCAGCCGCAACGTGTCTCCAAGTCTCCAAAATATGTCCAAGCAAATGAAAGAGCGCCTTGATTCTGCAGCAAGACCTTCGTCTCCCTCAGTCAACTGGACCCTCTTTCTGAGACTGGCGCACAAATCTCTCTCTCTTTCCCTCCCTCCCTCTCTCTCTCTCTCTCTCTCTCTCTCTCACTCTATTTATGTATAAAACACTATTTTACTCTCATCTTACGCGAAGTTAGTGCATCAGATGCGGTTTTGTTGGAAATATTTGAGGGGAAAAGAAAATAGTATTACAATTTCCAACTGGAGTGATTCTATAAATACATAATGGATTTGGCAACTCTATGCAGATAAGGGATACATATAAGTTTGCTTTCCTTATAAATAAACCTTTTATTTTTATGACAGAATCGTGTTGTCTTTGTTTTTGAGTCTTATCCAATGCACCAATTTGTCATACGTTATTATAAAGACCTAAGTCTTAGAGAAAATCATAAACATGAAATGCAGGCTGACCTTCTCTTTAAAAAAAACAAGATTTGGTTGATTTTTTTTCTCGCCACAATCATGCCACAGATATTATCAGCTCTGTTATGTTAAGACTTTGTCAAAACACTGCAGGGGCTTGGGTCATGTCTGGGTTCACCACAACCCAGAAAACTCATTTAGTTTCGCTGGAGCAGAGCTTTGAAAAACACAACAATTAGCCTATATCTTATTTCTGTTTCACTTATTAAATGGATATGAATTCATTTTCCGTTGCAAATTTCCATCACACTGTCATTTCACCACATCTCAAATTATTTATTATATTTTATAATATTTTGTGAAGGAGATGGAAATTCTGCATATGTACAATTAACATTTATATGTATATATATATATATATATATATATACAGGTTAATTTGCAAAAACAGA
>JAUMHR010000022.1:647395-676266 GCA_032361145.1 Enteromius fasciolatus
TTATTAAGACAGGCTTGTTACAAATAAATCCTTCCTGGATTGCAATGGAACCACATCAACTGGGCAAGAAACTGACTACGAACCACTGCAAGGGGAAAAAAAGAGAAGCTGATACATTTAATAGCATTAAACATGAATTGACAATCTGGTTGTAGAAAGAAATTTACAATTTTGCAATGTTGAGAAGATTATTTTAGATCTGCTTTTATCTAAAAACAAAATATATTGTTGACATAATTACTGAAATCTCAAATCAGGGGAGAACAACAGCACAAGTAATACTGAGTCTAGATACTGTCACTGACATGCATACAAAAGCACTACTTTCAAAATGTCAAGATATAAAGCATGGACCTAAACTAAAGCAGTGTTTCATCTGTAGATTTATGAAAAGCAAGCAAAAGTCTTCACTTCTTAAATCAGGAGAAAAATTACATACAACTTAAAAGAAAAAAAGAGAAAAAACATCATCACTGTAGTCCATATCTACATAAACAAAATCTGAATTTTCCTGGTGCCAATAGGTCGCCCATTTAATTCTCGAAGAGCGGTGAGTGCCTCTCCATGGGTTTCGAAAGCTACTGTAGCTGAACGTTTGGGAGCTCCATTTCTATCATACAGCAAGGTGGCAGAACCTGGAATCACTCTGTATCCATAGAAGAAGTCATAAATCTCATCGACCCTGATCTGAGAGGGTAGATTAACCAATTTAAGACAAGTCGGAGAGTCAAGTTGTTGGTCAGGTGATCCGTAACACTGACGTCCATTACCATCCGGTCCCAGCCCAAATGCATCATTGCGTCCAAAATTAGGCTCAAAGTGATCATGACCTCCAAAACCCTGGCGCAAATTAGGTGGCATCTCACAATCATCTCGGAGCATCTGGGTGTCCAAAAAATGAGGACCATCGTTGAAAACTTCAGCTCTCTGGAAGTTCCTTTCTTGTGGGCTATCCATCAACTGGTCATTGACGCCAAACTTCTGCATCTGGCCCATCGTTATGCACTTAAGCATGACTTCGGATCCAAGAAACCTCTGTCCGTTCAGGATCTGTGCCATCATGGCCTCCTTCTCAGATTGGAAGATCACCAAAGCCTCACCAAGCCCAGCTCCTCTTTCATCCCGCAATAAGACAACCCTATCCTCCGAGAGCAGAAATCCGTGAAAGAAGTCCATGATCTCCACCTTACGGACATCAAATGGGAGATTGCGCACGTAGAGACACCTCAGTTGCGAGTCAGGATGGTTTCGTTGAGACTGGGGCGCTTCCACTGAACGTCTCGACCCATTTCCCTCCTCTCTCGAGTTAACAGACGACTCCAACAGGGTGACCATTTTCGCCTTGGAGATGGGTGTCACGTACACAACCTTGTTCATCAACATTTCCTTATTATGAGCCAAGCCAGCACAGTAGTCTGTGAGACTTTTAAACACCACAACAGCCGATCGGGTCCTATCATCCTTTTTTTGGGCAAAGATAATAATCTGATCATCTTTCAAAGAAACCGGATGAAGTAACACCCTCAGATTTCTCTTTTCAACCACATGAGGCAAGTTCTCAAACATGACGCAGTATTCTTCATGAGACGGTGATCGTGATTTTGACTTGTACGAAATGGGAGATCGAGATCTTGCTCGTTCCAAGGATGCTCTTTTCCGACTGTCCGGTTTTATGAGACCTCCTTCTGCCACCCACTCCTCCTCGGAGCATCTTGTTATTTGGATATACCGCGGACCCATGTATTCTCGATCCTTCTTCAGACCTTCAACGGCATCCTGTTTGGTAGCAAAGCACACAATACTTTGGCCGTTGAACTGTCCTTTAGGGTTTCTCAAAAACATAATGTCGTCAATCTGTAACCCTTTGAAAAAGCTATAGACGTCGTCTTTTGTTGCAGAGAATGGCATCCCTGTCAATTTCAGATAAGCCTGCTGTCTCTCTGACGCGCTCCCTTCTCTCTGGTGCCGGGTCTCACTGAATGAAGATATAGAAGGCCTGTTCCTCATCTCTTGGTGATCCGGCCTTCGTATGTCTGCTCTCGGGTCCTTACTGAACATAAGAGCACCTCGTTCCGCAGAAGGACTTTTGACAACCTCCTTGTACATGCCCCTGCTTTTTAACTCAGACCTTATAGTGCTTTCCTCGAGAACACTCTGCATTTCTGACTTGCTACTCAGGAGCAAGTTGACCGGAGAGCCCTTAATACAGCCCCCCGAGCGCGTCATCGCTCGTCTCGCATCTTCATCAGATGCAAATATTATGAAAGCTTCCTCAAGATCCCCACCAACTATATGAACCCCACCATCAGGGATTCTGAGCCCAGTGAAGAAATTGCGAATGTCCTCAGAACCAGCCGTGATTCTGAGTCCCTGTAATCGGATGACCACAGCCATGGAGGAGCACACACAACAGGACCTGCAGACAAAAGGGGCACATATAATAGCGTTATCGCTGACTCAACTATTGCCTCCATATAACAATATTCAAAAGACATCCCAACTTATATTTTCAAACCAAGGTTAAACTGCAAAGTTAAGCGACCCCGACTTCTCACGGCCCCCAAAAAATGTAAATAACATTTAAAAAATAAGCTGACAATTGCTGCCAGTCTACAGCAAATAACAACATCTTCAGATCCAGAAAAACAACTTCGTTTCACAAGATTCGGATTAACAGGAAAGGCTAGTTTTACAACCGTCGACATCATTCTTTTAGCTTCCGCATGCAAATGTGCAAGTAATGTGAACTCCTTTACAACTAAGCCTTATTACCTACCACACTATCAGAGAAACTACCTATCAGTCTCAAGAACTTACTTGCATCCATAGAGCTAAAAGTCACATAACGCAGCTCTGTAAAGCACTTCGTACTTTTGAACTCTGTTTTTTAGTTTTGTTATATCCACAGTTTCCAATAGCAACTTATCAACAGCAGACAATGAACTCAACTCATTAAGTATTTAAAATATCAAGGCCCTTAACACGGAGCTCAACAGCCACTTACAAACAGCACAGCCATCAAACCAAAAAAAACACACAGTTCCATACACCGAAACACAATTCCACCTCACTTCAGTGCAACATTTCAACTACAAATGCTTTTAAATCAGTGGTTCTTAAAAAGAGGGCATCCGCAAACTCAGATTTGCAAAAATTATCTATTATTTTTTAAATTCCATACGTTTTTGCCTTCTTTAGTAATGGATTGAGACAGGAAAGAATAAGGAAGATGAGCAGAGAACAAGACCGGCAAAAAACAAAATGAACCATACTTAACATTTGAATAAATTGTATTTAATCATAATTAAGTCACTGCAGCATGTGCATGAACAAGATGCATCCTCTTAGACAATGTGAGGCCTTTGAGTAAATGGTGGAAACCACTGCTTTAGAATGCAAACAATGAGACTCAAAAAATGCAGCAAATTTTCCACAAAACCCCCACCAAATGTATACCCAAACTTTTTATAACTAACTATTTTCTACAAAATTATCCTGTAGAAATTTGTAAGTAAAACCTCTATACAGTCTTGAAATATTTTCCAGTTCTGGAGGGGAGTTAAATTCTACTGTCAAGTCCCAATGCCACAGAGACCATCCACTGGGAACATTACATGAGGCTTGTTTTTAGTTCCAAACACGTAGGAAGCAAAAGAAAGTAGTTTTCCATCGACCTTACAACGCAGTATCCCATTTTTCGGCATTTTAATGTAACCAATGCACGCCTGCGCTCTCATTTCCACCACACAAAAACTACAACTTCCGCTTTCTCATCAAGTCACACATTATCCGTGCTGCCCGTATCGCTTTTGTTTCAGTCATAACAGTGAACTACTATTACATAACATGAGTGCTTTCGACATTCAACTTGAACCTCGCGTACTTGCTATTTGTGGCGAACCAACAACTATTTGCTTTCTGAAAGAGAACTGCGCCAAAGCTAAGTTAGCATTCACGAGCATTGTCGAGTTTAGCCAAACCCAACAACCCAGCACTTTTAACCAGCACACTATAACGGTGATACACAATGAACATAGCGCCACTCGACATAAAAACCACCGTCAACTCCGCAATAGCAGTAAACATTAGTGAAAACGTAATGAGAATGCAGCCGTCTTCGGTAACGTTGTCGGTAATGCTAGCTTAAACCCGAGAGGCCCAGAATGTGACGGGCACAGCATTGATCAAACTTACACAAAACAAAGGAGATATAAATCCTTTCCAAATATTAAAGTACGATAAATTAAATCGCGTTCTGCGGTGTCGTCTGTCCGATTCCCACAGTGACTATTAAAGCAACTATTCCGCTGTTGTGATATATAAAGCAAGGACGATTCGCAAGACACCAAAGCATCCGCATCTGCAGAACTACGGAAACCCGGAGGCGCTGAACACTCAAACTCAAATAACACTCGAAACACAATGGACGCCTGCATGTCTGATCAATCTCCTGCCGTTTCCTGTGAATAAAGTATACAATTAAAATAGATATATTTACAAAATACACTACAATATCTTTATATAATATATATCTAAATGTGTCACGTGGTGTAACCAAGTAAAACGCCTAATATTACCTAAACCATATTAGTCAAAATATGTGATAATAGGTAAATGACCATATCTCTAATTTGTCTTGTTGCATAACAAAATGGCTTCATTCATCTTGGTTACACTGGCTACACCATCTTTTAAAAAATATTTTTAAATATTTGCTTCACATTTTTAAAAAGAAAAAAAATAATGAAACATTATTCCAGTATTTCTTTTTTTTAATTTGCATTTCTTGTCATGTATAGAGAATACGGCAGGGCCTGCTTAGTTGATAATTACTTCGTTATTAACTAGTATTTATTTATTTATAAACATATTTATAAAAAAATTTACAGGAACTGAGAGACAAATAAAGAAGAATTATTATTATACAATTATTATACAAATTATTGTAAAGTGAATAATTCTAAATATTTGGAAATTATATACAGCTATAATTTCTTCTCTTAACCGTGATGGCGCAAAATCTCAAGACAGTTAATGCATGATTAAGCTTTTTTCAATCTGAATTTCAATATTCGTGAGATTTGTGGCGTGTATGTATATATAATATATTATAAATAATGATTGGAGGTGAAACAGGGTCAAATTGAAATAGCATTGGAGTAAGATGGCCACACAACAGAAAGTTAATTTAAAACTTAACTGTGGAATCATTTACAATGCAGTAATCATAGGCCTGTATTTCTTAGTTTGACTATAGGATTTCCTCCCTCAATGTTCATGATGTTTACATCCCTGCATAAGTATTTGTTTCACAGCTAGGGCAATAACAGCCAAATGTCACTTGTTGTCTGGCTATTTAAAAACAAAAAGATTTTAGAATGGTCCTGTGAGCAGATCCCTGTAAACTGAGATACAACAAAGGTTTACTGATTCAGTGAACACAATGATGCCTTCGCTTTAACCTCTATGGGGCTTTAGACATGATAAAGGAGTTGTCCTGGTTACCATGGCTAGCTGCCAAGCCTGCCTAATAATTATACTGAGCAGAGTACTGGGGGGCTATATTCATGCACAAAAGTTCAGAAAATACATAAGAAAAAACAGTATCCAAATATACATCTCTGTCATTAGGTGTAATGAATTTGGAAGTTCGAAACAAACCATGTTTAGACAGACAAGGCCATTAGAAGATAGCAACACAACATCATACAAGTTATTACAAATAACTCATCAAATGTGAGTCTTAAGGAACGGAAGAGGTGAAGCTGTGCTCGGTTGGTGTTAATATTTTTGTAGAGGGATCTGTCCACTGCAGGGCACCACCCGGGACTGTCAGGATGTTTCCTAATGGAAACTGTGTCTCAAACAAATGTCCTCATGAAGCTGAGAGCCAGCACCTATCGACTGAACAGTGAGATAAAGATAAGCAATAACCCTAATTAACAAAGCTTAAGTATTTGAGCACCAACACCAAACAAACATGGTTATTTATTTTTCTATTTCAATCTTTTTAACAGCCTAATTTAGCTGAAATTGCCAATAAAGTTGCTAAGTAAATCATTGTTTGTTTTTCTATAGGCTCACTCTAAACACAGAAGTTAACCATGATGTGAAATGAAGAGACAAAGTGCAGATCAATATATTGAGCCAAGGACTATTAATGTAGCTTGGCTAGTTAGAATACCTGCCATCAAGTATATGATTAGTCACAAAAAAGTTGACTGCATTGTCTACCACGGAAAACATTAAACACAACTGCTAGTGTGTAATTACACAGTTAAACATTACCTATTTCAGTGGTATATGTGGCATCACTACGTAAAGCATTTAACAATTTATTAACATGAAATGTCTTTTAAAACATGAAAACAATGCAGGTTGTTTAATGCTGAATTCATTTCACAGGCTTTTAATTAAACCACACAAACAGTATATAAATCTAGCTTTAATTAAGATACTTCTGAATACAACAGATTGAGAAATGTCTGTTATAATAATAATTACTAAAAGTCATCCAAAGCTTATAACAGTTCATGATATGCATTGTAATATCCACATAAACCTCAAGCTGTTCAACATTATTTAGAATAGCTGGTACCCGTTTTGACTACTAGTCAGTATGAAACAGACTTCAAAACTACTGGAAAGCAAAGAGATAAATACTAGTAGTACCTGAAAATAATAGTTGCTATAGAGTTTACATTTAATTCAATAGCAAACATTTGCGATCTAAAAAAAAAAAGTTTGTTTTTTTATCATAAACTTGTAGCAAAAACAACCTCATGAATAGTTTTTAGTAAAATTAGATTGTCATTACTGGATTGCTTAACCTACTACCGAGACATTAAAATAGATACAAGTTAGTTTTAAGGTAATAAATGTTAAAACGGCTTGCCATACACAAACTACTCGTTTTCCGAATTCCTTCGACTTTCACATTTCCAGTTTAAGCCCTCGTAACAGTTGCGAATCGATTTCTTGGTGAAGGCCCATCCGCTTTCCATGTTGTTTGACCAAATGCGTAACAAAATAGCCTTTCGCTGCCTCCGTCGCGCGCTACCGTTCACATTTAAAGGCTTTATTTCGCGTCTTCTTGCCATGGAAGATATCGTAGGATAACAAAGAGCTCAAAACGGTGGAATCGTCATCAGTCCCTCTGGACAGGAGCGCGTGTCGACCTCCTTCTTCACGGCATGAGCTGTGGCTCCCAGAGAGAGGAGGAGCCGCAACCGGTGCATCGCATATCGACTCCACCAGATCATCTGAGGCTGCTCTACTACACCATGAAGCAAAAAGGATGGTGCCTTCCACAGCTTGCTTCGTACTGATAAAACAGTACAGAGGAGTCGTCTAATGATTATTTATTTGATCGCCGTGGACCGAGCATTAAATGCAAGCATTTGGATCTGGCTGTATGCTATCTAGCACCAGGCGAATTGTGTTTTAGAGAGCAGTTTGTTGCCCCGTGTGGATTTGACGTCTGTGTTCTTCTGGATGTTAAGGAAAAATCAAGTCAAAAAGGTTGCCATCGTTGTCCTACAAGATGGAGCGCTTAACCGAACTGGAGAAGTATAAGAAGTGAGTACTTTACACTTGCTACGCGTTTGTTTTGGCACACAGAACATACCTATTGAGAACCTACATGCACTACAGATTTTAACCAGTTAGCCATTGAGCTAACTTATCTAGTTAGTCCTTTTGCTGCTAACTTGCTAACCCACCGTTCACAGTGACCCGTTTTCATGCTTTCAGAGCATAAATCACAAGTCACAAGTATTTTTAGGAAAAATGTATTGCAGATAGCCCGTTGAGCTCAACAAATAGCTTAGGTTATGAAAAAATAAACAACCACAATCCGCAACAGTTCACTTTGCAGTGTTAGCCAACGAGCAGAGGGAACTACTAACGTTACAAGCAGGGCAGCCGTCAATAAATTGATATAATATTACTTTAAATAAACTGTGATATTCTTTGTTGTTAGGAAATCACAGTGTCTAAAATAGTATTAGACAACATTGTAATGTCAATGTATATCTTGTTTTATGTTTTGGAAACACAAGTGAAAACCGATGCAGCGAGGCCTCCATAAAGGCCTCAAATCCACGAGCTAAATTTTTTAACTGCCCGTGGTTCTGGGTCAGAGGATCTACGCGTTGCCATTATGAACCAAGCAGTCAGTGCTGGAGCTAACGTACTGGTGACGACCCGAAGGCCATACTGTTTGAGAAGCTGAGGGTTTGACGTTGTGTTGTCATTGTCATCCACGTCAATAACCGAGACAACTGTAGACAAATTATCTCCATGTTGTGCAAACAAATGTCACCCACATGCGCGTGAGAGCTCGTCTCCAGTGCTCAAGCATTTTATTTGTACACTTTGCCAAATCATGCCGATCTTAAACATCGTTTTATTATAAGATCAGCGATTACGTTTTTACTATTGCACATAATAGACTTGATAATCCAGTGTTACCCTTTTATGCCAGAACACCAAGCGCGCTTAATGATATTGTGCGTCCAGGGCACGCAGTTTACCTTTCGCATTTGAGACAAAAGGCAGTTTGTCCTGCTGAGGCAGATAAGTGCTGTTCCCTCCACTTTACTTCTGTATGTTGCTGTAAGCTTAATGTTACACATAATCATTTCAACTGCCTTTTGGGAAAGCACAGCAAATGTAAGGCTTGTTATTAGTAGTAGTAGTAGTATTAACAAGATATTATAAATAATAATAAAATGGTGCAAAAAAAAAACAACCTTGACATTAATGAAAATTGCCTTCTAAATGAGTATAATGAAGTAAGTGGTATATTAGCTGAATATCATTTTATCAAAATATAAAATATACACTTTACCAGCCTGAAACATGGGACAAACTGCCCACTAGGCCAAATATTGTATTGCTGTTAGTCATTAATACTCAACTGACAGATGAATTTACAGCAGAATACTGTAAGGTTTGCTTTGACATATTAAAATGTTTATAAGCTCATTTCTTTTATAGCCTCAATCATGCAAAATTATATAATTAGATGGATCTGAAAGTCAGCTTTTTTTTATTTCTTAATGCATAATACATGCCTTATTGCAAACGATTCATCCATTTTTTTTTTACACTTCTAAATGTTGTAACTGGATCTCCTGGTGAAAATGAAAGACTTTTCCCTGGTAGCATATGCAGGACCTCAGTCATCTGCACTTAAACCCACCCCTGCAAGCTTTACATTCACCTGCCTCTATTTTTCAGTGTAAAATCCATTGAATGAGGTTCCGTGCTTCATATTTTTATTTTTTTTCTACCCTGAGATGTATAGGCGGATAAAATAGTTTCACCACAACTCTAATATTGTCCACTTTGACCTGGATATATAATGGTTTTTCGGAAACGCACCTCATATCAGGAAAAAAAAACTTGTGACCTGTTTTTGTGAACCACCAGGTGAAAGCCACTGGCCTAGACAACAAAAACACAGTTACCTTGAAACCTATAAACTGAACACTTCCAGTGGTGTATTGTTAAGTTCCACAAAATTTTTACCTTTCAGCAGTGACAAACCTGAAGTCTTCATTTACAGACAAATAATTAAAAATACAGTGGACAAATATATTTGTATAATGGAGTCTACATTACCTGAATGCAGTTATGCTGTCTCTTCTCCACAGGTGTGACACCGTATCAGAGAGCATACTACTCTGAGTTGGTTTGCCCCTGTGTTGCAGCTTCCTTCAAGCTGCTCAGCATCAGCTCTGCCTCAAAATGGATTCTCTGTTGAATCAAGAGCTCAGGTACTTTCACAAATGTGGCTGTTGAGTGGAATATGGTGCACAAGCCTTTGCTTAAACTGCCAGTAGAATGTTAATTAAACTTTAAAGTCTTTGCAGTAGTGTTCTTCGTAACTTGAATAGCAGAATTCAATGTCTAATTCGTCATGGGCAAATATATCTTTAGCTCTTTATGTCAACGGACAGTATGCAAGAATGTTAAGCCATGCGTCTCTGTAGTACTAATCCTGCTTCTCTAGTTCCAGGCTAAATTTGGTTTTGCGTTATTGAGGGATTTTAGATAACCAAGTGCTTGCATATATTATATGTAGGCTTAAAAGATTTTAAAACCTTTTTGCATTTCACCTTAAACTCGGCAGCTTAAAAGTTATTGTAAAATAAACTGAGACACCACAGTATTTTATCACATTATAATTTGAGGGAAAAAAACTGAATATTGTGGGCAAAGTTTTTAACCAAGGATCAGAATAGAGAGGGTTTTTTTTACTCATGTTTATGTGCTGGACTTACTTGAACTTGGATAAATGCATAAATTAAACAAATTTGCCTTCAGTATTTGAGCCTTTGCATGAAATGGTATTTCACATGCATGAGTTTGTTATTAATAACATCATTGTTGCATTAAATGTCTAAAGTGGGTCACATCAAAATTCTAATATATGCTTGAATCTTGATGGTGCCATGATTAAATAGGGTCATGGTAGATAAAAATATTGCCTATCTGACAGATATGAATGGCATGAGAATCCCCTCCCATTACTACTACTTTCATTGTATGGTGACTCCATTATGAAGGTCAGATGGAGTATATGAGTCTCAGAGGAACATGTAACCTAGTTGTAGCTTGGTAGCTTCATTTAGGTTTTATGAGAACTAGAAAATAGTCTGCTTATTTGTTGTCAAAACCGTGTCGTTGTTTATTATATGAAATAACTTAAAAAATAGGAAGTGATGTAAATAAACTAGGGCTACGTTGTGTTGCATATACTTTTTTTTTTTTTTTTTTTTTAACTAAGCTGTTAGTCCTTGGCTTTTGGGTGAAAATGGTGTTATTTTCACAGCAGGTTTTAATTTTCCTTATAATGAGATTTTAAATTGACTGAACTAATGTTCTACTTTT
Organism: Enteromius fasciolatus; assembly: GCA_032361145.1. Classification (NCBI taxonomy): domain Eukaryota; kingdom Metazoa; phylum Chordata; class Actinopteri; order Cypriniformes; family Cyprinidae; genus Enteromius; species Enteromius fasciolatus. Next base: position 658,295 of record JAUMHR010000022.1, read on the forward strand.
TTTTTCTGCTATTCCTTGATGACAACAGGGAAGATGTGAAAGATTGTTCGGTAAGTGTATAATTAAGATATTTACAGATTTTTTTTTTGTTTCAGTTAAATGTACATAAAATGAAACATGTTATGTACATATGCATGGAATACTAATTTTAGTATTTTTGTATTGCACTAGATCAAGGTTGAAAACCTCCCGAAGCAAGTCATATTTAAAGGTCTTGCACCCAGGGTCGTATTGACAAACCATCTCCTGCCTAAAGGCACCAAGTCGAAGGTAAACCTTGAGGAACAGGGTCGACAAAAGGTCTCCTTCAGCTTGGCACAGACAAAGAAACCACGTCAAAATGTATTTCTAGCCCCCCCAAGTCCAGAGAAATCTGCAAGTGAACATTCTTCTGCACTGCAAGCTGGATCTGTACCTACTCCGGATCTAGCAGGACAGAGTGATGAATCCAAAAATGTGGATACAAGTACTCGAGCAGTTGGGGAGACCCAGACAGCACCTGCCCCAGTATCCTTCCCTCTCAAATCCAAACCTGTTCTTGAAAAGATGCATTTTAAGAAGCAGATTCTAAGCGTCACTGTTGTTGAGGATAACTCCATTGTCAGCACTGCCTCAGCAGAGATTTCAGAGCCAGTAGTCCCATCTGAGTCAGACAAAATTAGATCTTCAGCCAAGGTTGAAACTGAAACCTCATTGCAACAGTCTCACAACAACTCTGTCATTGATAGTTCCTCTAAAAAAGTTATCAAAGAGGAAAGCCCTCAGGAGAAAGTAGACTCATGCCTTAAAGGTCCTGTTTCTTCCCATATTGGGAAAGGAGATAAGGATATTTCCATTATTTCTGAGCATGAGGAAAACAGAAAATCACAACCTCGATCAGATAGCACGCTTCCAGGTTCAGAATCTGATGGGGATTCAATCCGAACATCATCTAGCCAGAAGTCTAGTGACCGCAGAAATAAGATCAAATCTGAATGTCTGAGTAACGAAGCAAAAAGGTCCTCTAATTCCAAAACAGATGAGTCGGAAAAATCCAGGCATGACAGGAAAGAAGATGAAAAGGGTTCAAGTCGTTCAAAATCTGAGCGTGACTCCAGGCACACATCATCAAGATCTTCTCGTTCTGACAGAGACAGAAGGAGGACCAAAAGTCGGTCACGGTCAAGATCTCGAGGCTGTCGAACTAGTTCTTATTCCAGGTCTGAAAGATCCAGGAGTGAGAGACAGTCACGGTCGGATAGGTCACATTACCATGATACTGAGCGGAGGTTTCATAGAAGTTCTCCTCATCGTGAAAGGAGAAGCTCACGTTCACGAACCGATGGCAGGTCTCGTGACAGCTCTGACTCGGAGGATGACCACCGGCGGACAAGGACTCGAGGTAGTGACTCAAGTCGGTCCTCCACTTACTCTAGCTCGCAAAAAGACTCAAAATCCTCCACTCACTCCAGATCCCACAGGGACTCAAAACCCACAGATAGTTCCCGATTATCTGAGTCAGACAAAAGAACCCAGTATTTAAAGTCAGAGCGATCTCATATAAAAACTGGTGACTCTGAATCCAAAAGAAAGAGCTCTCCAGATGCAGAAGCAGTTCACAGGAAATCCAGTGCCCACTCAAAATCTGAGATTAATGCTAAAACCTCAAATTCCAACCCAGCTACCTCATCCCGAACATCTGAGAAAAAGGTCCATAAGAACAGCTCTGACTCTGATGAGGAGCACAGAAAAAAAAGTCAGTCACAAGGATCAGAAAGGTCATCTGCGTCTGGGACTTCATCTTCCAAAAAAACAGAATCAACAGATCACAAGACTTTAAATAATATAACTGAAACAGAGAGACAATCAAAAGACAGAACAAGTAATAACACAAAGCAGTCACAGTTAGCCTCCAGCCCAGTTACTCCTCAGAAAGAATGCAGCAAAATTGATGACAACTCTACTCCGCCTAAATCTAAATACATTGCTCAACAGATGCATGAAGCTACTCACAAAGTTAATTTGTTTAAAACAAATCAACAAACTGAGCAACAACTTCCAAATCAAGATAGTTGTTTGGAAAAGTGCACAAATGTTCCTGAGAGTCACAAGACACCTGAAAGATTGAAGGAATCCACTTCCACCACAAGTAGAAGTATTGAAGTTAGAAGTTCCTCTGATCTATCTGGAATGATAAATGAGATTCCAATCCAAAGTAATGTTCTGGCTGAAGGACCGACTGACTCATTTTCTGTAGACCACACTCCTGATCAGGATTCAGTAGGATCACTGGCAGACCCTCTTTCTGTGAAAGAATTACCAACTGAAGGATGCTTGAAATTAAACACTAAACTAGATGAGCCATCGCACATCACACAAAGTGCTCAACTCTGTGAAAAAGATTCTGAGCAGCATTATGTGAATCCTGAACAGCCCAGTGGTGAGAATTTGAAAAAGGATAGTAGTGCTAAAAAATCCCGATGGGACATTGTTGGTCAAGCCACTTTAGAAAATCAAAGCCCTACGAAAACAATGAGTCCAGATTTGAAAAAGGTCATTTCAGTAAAAAGAATAGAGTTGAACAACGATACTTCCCCTGACGAATCTTGGACACAGAAAGAGGACTCTGAAGTACTATTGAAAAAAGCTGTAGAAGAACAAATACGAGAGATAACCTCACCTGAATCTCATCAGAAAGTAAGTTCTCATGTGTCTGACCTTGAAACCCAACATACTCATGGTGAACGTATAAAACAGATTGTTGAAGATTCTCAATCAACAAGTCCCCCTGTTGTTAGTGATATTCCCCTTAATTGCAGTTCTGGCAGTAAAGAGAAAATCAATGTAGACAAATCTAAGCCTGAATCTCGAGACCCTGATTCCTTAAACCACGATGGTAAATGCCACAGTGAGGACAGTGAGAGTGAAGAATCGGACTCTGATTCGGATGATGGGCGCATTTCCTTAAAGCGGTTGCACTCTGTGGTGGTTGTGCCAAAAAATTCAACCATTGCTCTCGAGACAAATGACTTGACTGAATCATCTCCCGGGTCCTCTGTGTTTTCTGGACAACAACATACTGATGCGCATGAAAGCATTAATAGGGAATTTGCTTATGGCTTTAAGAATCAGTCAAAGCTTGAGGAATCATCAGCTGCACTTTTTAAAGCCAGTGCACAAGCTGCAATGCTAAATCCAGATTTTCAACGTGTCTCCTACCAATCGCAGAGCAACATGGTTGACAGCACCAGCCATTTGGAGGCTGCCAGTGCTCATGTTGACAAGAAATGGAGTACCCAAGAAAGACCAAATAGTGTCCAGATAAACCAAGCATCACTTCAGAGTTTTGAAATCAGATCTGAATCAGATCACCATCAAAACCATGATAGACCAGATAGTTGGAATGGAAGGAAAGGAGGAAAGTTGCATTATGGGGAATCCAGTGACTTCAACAGTGGGAAGGGTTATGGCTTAGCCTGGGATTTTAACCAGTCAGAACAGCCCAGCAGCACATTTCAGCAACCGGACAGCAGTCATGGCATTGAACACCCACCTCAACCAGGAATTGCTCGGTTTGATGGCAGTCACAGACAAGGTCCATGGACTCAGCCTGCCATCTCTAAAACCAACAGACCAGTCAACGCGCTTGTGCCTTTACTGTATCATGATACAGTTAACCAGATCCATCCAGACTCTTTGACCAATGATCATGATGACGACAGGGTAGTAGGGATCAAACAAGGATCTATTCTGTCTGCTGATCTTCAAGGATCATCCCCATTTGTTCAAGCCCATGAGATAAGCAGCAATTGCAGCTTCACCACAGAAAGTCAGAACATCTCGGAAGCCCCTAGAGAAGACAACCAAAAGCCTCATCGAGGAAGGGGTCCACCTAAGAAGAGACGTCAAGAGTTTGAATCTGAATCGGATAATGAGGCAGAGGTTGGTCTGAGCAGTAAAAGGGAGTGTTTGGATGAGAGCTCAAGGGTTCTGAAAGATAGTAAGGAATCTTTCCACCAAATTCAAGAGGTGGAGCGCCCATTGCTCAGTCTGAAAGAGTTTGTGGATCCAGCTGTTTGGAGGGAAAAGGCAAAGCAGAAAAAAATGCCACCCTACTTTGACCTGATCGAAGAAAATTTATATCTGACAGAACGGCAAGTGTATATTTTTCCTTTTTTATCCCCGTGTGTGAAATGCAGCATCATGCACTGTTTGAATTAAGTGTTCGTTTAATTTGATCTTTTATTATTTAATTACAGCAAGAAGAATAAGTCTCATCGAGACATCAAGCGCATGCAGTGTGAGTGTGCTATCCTCTCAAGGGAAGAACGCGCCCGAGGAATGATGGCTTGTGGGGAGGATTGTCTCAATCGCTTGCTGATGATTGAGTGGTAAATGTCTCACTACTACATCATAATGTTTGCTTTGTAGAACAGATCTGTAGTGAGAGACTGTTATTAATGCATCATGATTATGTAGGGGCTGTTAATAAATTGCGATGAAATCAATCAAGCTAAAGCTGCAATTGTCATGCGCATCTCGTCAGTGAAGCACAGTTCTGTGATCAGTAGTAAATCTGCTACCGAAGGCCAGAGGGCACTCTTGCGTGGACTGACGTTATGAAGTAAGTTCGTAGTACAAACGTGTGATTTAAATGTCATTATTTCTAGTGCTTTCAAATAGAGCAGCATTTACTACACAGAGCTGTAGTTCATTGAGAACCTTTGCAAACAGCTGTCAAACATGAGCATTTCATAACTGCAAAATTGTATAATCTTTTTGTCTTTTTTAATTTTTTTGGTCTGTGTATTACTACCTAGATGCGCATGACAATTGTGTTTGATTAATCATGCAGCCCTATGTTTATGTTACTTGCTGATTTTATATTATAGGCAGATTGCAGTCAACATTGACATTTAAAATAAAAATTGATTTGATTTTTTTTTTTCTCTTTTCCCTATTCTTTCAAGCTCTTCTCGGTGTTTAAATGGGGCATACTGCTCCAACAGGCGCTTTCAAATGAAGCAGCATGCAGACTTTGAGGTAATTTTGACTGAGAGCAAAGGCTGGGGTTTACGAGCAGCCAAAGACCTACAGCCGTAAGTACTATTTGCTTCAGCTAACAAGTGCTTATTAGATATGCTGTTTATGTCTTTTATGTTAAGTTACCTTTTTTTTTTTTTTTTTTTTTTTTTTTTTTTTTTTTTTTTGCAGGAACACCTTTGTTTTAGAATATTGTGGAGAAGTTTTGGATCATCGGGAATTTAAGACACGAGTGAAGGAATATGCACGAAACAAGAACATTCACTATTACTTTATGGCTTTGAAAAATAATGAGGTGAGTCTGTGGAATTAGAGCAAGAGTAAGAATTTTGTGTTGTCGAAGTGTTTCTGGCTTTCATTTGTAAGCCTACGTCTCTATTTTGTCTGCAGATTATTGATGCGACTTTGAAAGGAAACTGTTCCCGTTTCATGAATCACAGCTGTGAACCCAATTGTGAAACTCAGAAAGTAAGGGCATTTGTTTTTCTCTGGTTTTTGTCCACCCACACAAATCCAACTCTTCCTCGTTATATTTTAAGAGCTAGATCTGAATTGTTGTACAGTATATGTGCATGCTTCTTCCAGTTCCAGTATGTTGTTCAGAAAGGATGAGAAGCAGGATGTCAATAGAAAATGTTAATATAATTGTTAGTGCGATACTATCAACGAGAGCGGGTCAAAATGGCAAACTCCTCTGTCTAGCAACCAAACAGTTAATTTAATGAGTTCAAGTATTTATGCAGTAAAAGTTTCTTTAGCCACTTGTGTATTTGTTGCCTATGTAGGAAATCTTTGTTTTGCATTTCTAATCAATCACACCCTTTGCAGTGGACTGTAAACGGTCAGCTACGAGTTGGCTTCTTTACCACAAAAGCTGTGACGGCTGGGACAGAACTCACTTTTGACTATCAGTTCCAAAGATACGGGTAAAAGATCCAATCATTTCCTAGTTTTGTTTTTCTTAAAATGAAACTCGGTGACCATTTTGATCATATTATTATATCTTGCTTCTTTTGTCCACCAGTAAAGAGGCCCAGAAGTGTTTCTGTGGAGCTCCTAGCTGTCGAGGTTTAATTGGTGGAGAGACTCGGGTCAGTGTCCGAGCAGCAGGTGGGAAGAAACAGAGGGACCGTTCACGGAAGAAAGACACTGACAGTGCACTTACCACGGTGAGCAAGAGGACTCCATTATCGTGTTGCATCCAGCTATTGGAAACGACGAGAGAGACAGAATAAGCCAGGGATGAGAAATGTTTTACATATCAAGTCTATGACTCTGATATCATGCTACCGTGATTAAATTTAGCCAACATTTGCGCTTGGACAATTGTGTGTTAACACAAGGCACAAATAACACATGGCCTGCCAGAAAGTGTATCTTAAACCAGCAGTACCAAAGACGATCTGGGTCAGCTTTGTTCTTGCTTGCATGTTAATTGCTCTGAGACTTTCAGGGCTTGTTTCAGTCTACAAATAACACGGTTAATATATTCTGCGTGCATTCAAGCTAATTGCATTTTGAGGTTTTTATGGCTTGTTTGAACTAGCGCTCTTCATCTCTGGCACAGACCCGCACTAAGAAAGCAAACAAAATAGGAAAACATCCTCCTGATATATATAATTGAGTGATTATAAAATTGGAAGTGAGCTTTTGCAATGGTCACAGTTTGATCAAGATCAAAGAAAGATTTCTCTTGTGTTGCGACTGCTGTCTAACTGGTTGAAATTGTTCTGCAGTTGGATGAAGAGCTGGAGGCTCTGCAGGAGAATGGAGAAGGCTTGTGCGGAGAGAAAGATGTGATCTCGCTCTGCAGGCTCATGGTGCGAGTGGAGACAATGGAGCAGCGACTCACCTGCCTTAAACTCATTCAGGTATACAGCAAAACCATCGCATTAAGATGTTTGATTTATTGCACAGCATAGTTTTGTTAAGCGTTTAAAAATTACTGAAACCTGGTCTCACTGAGTGTTTTGCATGCAGAATACCCAGAATCCCTTGTGCCTGAAGCAGTTTTTGGATCACCACGGCCTCTCGCTGCTGTGGATATTTATGGTTGAGCTTTCTGAGGCTAAGAGCAACTCTGTAAACAACATTAAACTACAGCTGGAGGTAATAGTTCAAAACACGCACATTTAGGGGGGAATTCAAGATCCCCAAGCAAATTAGTGGGATGCTAGCTATTTCTGCCATTTTCCTTATGCAAAATCTAGACATTCATAGTGGTCTGATATTTTAGTAAATGTAGCTTAATTATGGTAAGGCTGTATGTAGTTTTGAGCTACAATTTAGTGTGCTGTCTCTTAAAGCTAAACGTTTTTGTTTTTTTGGCAAATTCTTAGATAATGAAGGCTCTGGCAGTGCTTCCCATCTCTACTAAGAACATGCTGGAGGAGAGCCGAGTGCTGCAGTTTATCCAGCGCTGGGCTCAAAGCGGGCCACTTAGCCAACCGGCAGAACATGATGGCTACTCCAGTGAGAGCACCTCGCGTGCCCAAACGCCCCTCAACACCCCTGATGGTCCACCAGTCAAGCTGGCTACTGAGCTGGATGGGGACACTCCCAAGCGAGCAGTCTACCGTAGGTTGAAGATCATCAGTGAAAACAGTCTGGACAGTGCAATGTCAGATGCTAGTAAAGCTTCCGATGGGAAAGAAGAAGAGGATGAAGAAGAGGAAGAGATGGAGGATGAGCCTTCACAGTTGGAAGCCACAATTGAAAGCGAGGTGAAAGTAGAAAACAGTGAAGCGCCTTCTGAGAGTCAAGCTGAACTTGAGCCTGAATTAAAACAGGAGCCCCCCGAAACCGAAGAAGTAACACATTCGACACCAGAGGCCACTGGCACTGAGGGAGAGACACTTGAAGAAAAACCCATCGTTAAGCCTGAAGAACAACTGGAGGATGAGAAGATTGTGGAGGAGACCAAGAGCGAGGAGCCATCAGAGTCCCAGGCGGAATCAGCAACTGCTGAAGATGCCCCTTTAGTAACAGATGCCACATCAGCAGCAGACATTAGTGATGATGTTGTTGCTGAAGTGGAAACTCCCATGACTGAGACACAGATGGAAAACGCATCTTCTGAACAATGCAGTTCCGAAGGGATTGAAAGTTGCAGCACTGCAGAAATCACACCCACGCAACCGTCAGAAACTATAATGGAGAGCGTATCCTCTGAAACTACAGCTGTTGCCATACAGAGCGCACCTACAGATTCTCCATCTGCCTCTGTGGAAACCACTCCACTTGAGTCTGCTGCTGTTTCTACTGAAAACGCTTCATCGGAGGCTGCTGGTTCTGCTGATGTGTCGGCCTTGGCCATTGTGGCTGTTCCTGCAGAGGGCGCTGCAGTGGGGACGCCCTCTCAAGATGAGGAGGAAGGTGTTTCTGATGTTGAGAGTGAGCGCAGTCAGGAGCCACAAGTTCGGGCTTCTGATATCAGTGACATGGCCGCTCGGCTGCTGGACAATTGGAAAGACTTAAAGGCAAGACTTAGATTTGTTAAAAGTATGGATGCACCAATACCTTTTTAGAGGCCAATTACTGATGCTTTATGGTTCACCCAGATACCGGTGTTATTAGTTTTACTCTAATATGTAAGTACAGTACAGCAGAACTGATCCTTTGTGACCATGGACCATAAGAGTCATGTTTTTGAAATATATTATTTTTTTATATTATTATTATAATATTATTTGGCAGAACTATTTGAAAATCTGGAATCTGAGGGTGCAAAAAAATTTAAATATTGAGAAAATCCCCTTTAAAGTTGTTCTTGGCAATAATGAAATATAAAGTTTTATATATTTAAGGTAGTAAATTTACGTCTTCATTGAACACGATCTTTACTTGACCGATACAATGTATTGTTGGCTATTGCTACAAATATACCCATGTTACTCATGACTGGTTTTGTGTTCAGCATTATGCATATCCTAAGCATACGCATAAAAACCAGAGTATAATTTAGGTTTAAGATTTGTGCTAAATCTGTGTATCACTTCTTAAAAAATAATTAAGTATTTAATTGTGTACTTGATCACAAATAAACAAGGCGTTTTTTTCCCCTCTCAGGAGGTTTACAGGATACCAAAGAAGAGCCAGGTTGAAAAAGAGTCAAGTGGTACGTCACACTTCAACACACCACTTCATACGTTTTTTTGTAATAACCTCTAATCCGACCTTTGTTTTCCTCAAATAGATCGCAGCCGTGATCGAGAAGCCCTGCTGACCCCTCGCACACCTTCGAGCAGTCGAGAGAGAGAGCGAGAAAGAGAGAAGGAGCGTGATCGAGACCGGGATAGAGACTGGGAACGGGAACGGGACTGGGACCGGGAGAGGGATGGAGAGAGATCGTCTCTTCGCAGTGCAGATAGAAAAAGAAGACGAGGGTCTACCTCCCCCCTACCACCTTCTAGCTATGAGAGGGGCCGCAGAAATGATGACCGGTAAGATTTAAGATGCAGTATTTATATGACCATTTATTGTGATAGGACAGCGTAGAGGAGACTGGAAGTGAAGTGGGAGAGAGGAGGGGGGTGGCATCAGGAAAGGTCCTCGAGCCAGATATTTTAATCTATCATATGAGCTTAATCATACGAAATTAAAAACTGGAGAAAGTGTTTGGAACCGCATGAACCAATTTTCATTCATGGGTAACCTGTGCTGGCAAAATGAGCCACAATGATCAAGTTGAAGTTTAATAAGCTGGGCTTGTTGGGTAAACCTGCTTTATGAAACAGCTTCCTGTACTGTATGGATCTGATATAATGTTACACATTAGATGTTTTCCCCAACTATTTCCCAAACGTTTACTTCAGACATAACAGAATATGTCTGCGTAAATAGCTTACATAAATACTGTAATTATGTGTATACAATAGGGATGTTATTTCTTGTAACCAACACTCGTTAAACGATTGTTAACCGACAACATTATTTTAAATTAGAATTTCATTTAATTAGAAAGTACAAGCGCCTGTGACCCGTTAAAAATAGTAATATTTGTTTTCTGCGGATTTATTGTACATGCGCGAAAACTAGCAAACAACAGAAGACGAAGATTCACATGATCATATCTATTTCATATTATACGCCTGCAGCACTTATGCGACCAGAGAAAAAAAACATTATAAAGAATAAATAGGCCTATACGAGAAATACATAGCTATTATACCTAAATAATAAATCAAGAAAACGAAAGAAAACTAAGTCTTATCACTTTCTGACATGACAGGAGTCCAATTGAGGCGCAAGTTCTTTCATCAAACCTTGATTAACCGACAGCAGCTTATAAATTTGGGCGGAGAGTAGCTCCAGCCCTAGTGGAGAGTGGAGCATTTGCATCGCGCACAGAACACAAAACTGACGGGAGCGACTCCGGTGGAAAACTGACGAGATCTAACGACGGTTTTACACTGCACGCGTAAGCAGAGGGTAAGCGGCGCATTTTTTTGGCACCCATGTTAACGGATGTAAGCTTTCACACAGCACGCAGGAGTGGCACGGGAGCAATTGTTTCGGCGCCGCTTATGCTGAATTAAAGTGACAGTGCGTTGGTTTTTGATCAAAACTGGCCCGATTAACATGAAAAGTAACACATTTTACCATAAAATCGTGTCATTGATGTGTTTCACACTCACCATATGCAAAAATAAAATGCACAAAAACAATTTACGCGAGTTTTTTCCCAAACCTCAAAGGTCTGTTAAATGAATAAAACTAGAGACATTTGTTAGCTTTAAGATTAGTTTTCGGAGAAGAATGCTGGAAAATACGACAGAAATAAGATGCTTGTCTATAGCCTACTGCAGTACAAGTCGAGGTTCAGCTGCGCGCGACAAACGCTGCCAGAATGAAAGCACAATCAGCACGCGCTGCTCCTGCTCTGCATACGCGCCTCTTATGCCCTGCTGACACGTGCAGTGTGAAACTGGCGTAATAAATCTTTCAGATTACATGCAGCCCTATAAATTACCCAAAACACACATAAAAACACGTAACACCGGGTAGATGTGCATTTGTGCAGCAGAGCGGCTCGCTTTAGCAGTGCATGATGTGACGGTTGTCCAGTCCTGTTCCGTTCACACAGTGGTGTGTTCTGAGAATGCAGTCGTGATCCTGAACATTTACAGGTGAGATCCGTTACAGAACGCGGCGTGACTCCCTGTATTAGGACTCAAGCAGCCTGCCTACAGGACTGACAACTGAATTCTGCTGCTGTTTGAATGCGGCCAATAAAATGCTACTTTTTTTTGTCAACACATTTTCATATAGACTATGAGTGGCATATTTTAACAATGCAGCAATCCTTTTAAAATAATTAGGTAAAAGACTGAAATAAATAGATAAATAAAATGATTTTTAACTGATTGTATTAATTATTAAAATTCATATCGGTCGGTTAACGGTTAAACGGTTAAAATGAACATCCCTAGTATACAATATGTGTATGTATTGCGATCTCTCGCTAGCCTTTATGTGCATTATTCATATGTCAGTCAGTAGCAGAGTAGTAGTAGCATCATTTTAGATGTTTAATTACTATTTGGAGAATTGTGATTTGCAAGACAAGGACTTAATGAACCTCAAATTTTGTGACCTGAAAACCTGAAATCTAACTAAAATCAACATTTACATATAAATTACCATGTTTAATGTGTAATAACTGACACATGCATCATCATGCATTATTTCTGTAGTTATGAGCAGTCCAGCAGCAAGAAGAAACTCCACACCAAAGAGTCTCGTAACAAGCTGTCTACTGAGGAACGACGAAAGCTCTTCGAGCAGGAAGTGGCTCACCGGGAGGCTCAGAAACAACAACAGCAGCAACAACAACAACAACAGCAGCAGCAACAACAGCAATTACAGACTCTTGCATTTAACCCACTGGCCTACGCCTCCAGTCCAAACTTCATGACCTATCCACCTGGATACCCTATTCAAACCTATGTGGATCCCACCAATCCCAATGCAGGAAAAGTGCTTTTGCCCACACCTGCTGTGGAGCCTCTTTGTGTCACCCCAGCTCCTGGTACATTTGAACAAACACCCACTCAGCCTGTCATATCAGATCTCAATCTAGCTTCACCCTCTTCCACCACCACCCAGGCCGGACCTGCCTCCAGCTTGGCACATATCCCTGTTTCTCTGGAGCTTTCCTCTGGCACACAGACTCAGCAGTTTGTCCAGCCTTCTGTGCCAGCACAGGACCCAAACGTGGCCGTCCTGTCTGTGCCTGCGCAAACAGCCAGCCCACAGGTCCAGGGTCAGCAGGGTTACACCACGCTCTGGGACCCCAACACACAGCAAGCGGTCACGGTGCAGACGCAGCCAACCCAGCAGTACTCCACCACTGCACAGCCTCAGACTGCCATCTACTATCAGGGCCAGCCCTGCCAGACCATCTATAGCATTCCTGCAGGCTACCCACAAACCAGCACTCCTGTCATACAGGTTGGACACCAATACTTCCCTTTCAGTCCTAATTCTCACATAGTGGTCTGCTGATAAAAGGTTTTGAATGCTGTTTATGTAGAGAGAGCAGAGTGGTATAAGTAAATCCAAAATATAAGCAATGCAGTTTTATAAAATGATAGCAAATGAGATGTTTGCAACAACAAAACAATAACACAATAATAAAGAGGGATGCACAGCATTATATTTCGGATTTACTTATACCACTCTACTCTCTGCAAAAGTCCATCTGTTTTCCAAATCCATGTTTTTGAGCTTACTGTGAGTAATTCATTCATGCATGTTTTTTAAAAGAAAAAAACTAAATTCTTCCCCCAAATTACCTGATCTTCTGGTAAAATAACATTTCTCTCTGGTGCCTTTTTGCCTGGACTTCTCCAATCATTTAGACTTCTTAAACCCTGCCTCTTTTGTATAATTGACTCGTATTTAGCCTTAATTTCCAAGTGCAATGCCCACATCCAATCAAACTCATTCTCATCCTACATACTTTTCTTGCATACTTTTTCATACTGTTTTGTACCTAATAACCTAAAAGTTCCCCATACGTTGACTTCACTGAAAAAAAGAAAAGTAACCCTTTTTAATGAGAACAGTTTTCACAAGGAACACAAATGGGACTAGTGCTGTGATGCATGAACGTAAATGTATAACTCTCAAGCAGCATCTTCACCCAATGATGGCTCAGTGCATAACCTCTTCATGTATTAAGTGTTGTGTTTTGAGTGAACACTTCATATTAGTGTGGCATGATAATGGCTGCTAAGCATTACGCTTGTATTTGTGTGCAGACATACACTGAGCCAGCTGCAAGTTACCTGCACGGGCAGCAGGTGTACACGGGTCATCAGCAGGGGGTGGTTGTGCAGCAGGGAGGCACCGTCACCACCATTGTCACATCTCAGACAGTTCAACAGGTGTGTAACCCAGGCCTTTCACCAGATGAGGGTGCTGTTACACATTTTTCTTTAAAGAAGGGATGTCCAAACTCGGTCTTGGAGGGCTGGTGTCCTGCAGAGTGTAGCTGTGTTGAGGCAAGTTGGAGCTAAACTCTGCTGGACATCGGCCCTCCAGGACTGAGTTTGGACAGTTCAGCTCCAGCCAGATCTAAATCACACCTGCTTGTAAGTTTGATTCGCTGAATCAGGTGTGTTTGATTAGGGTTGGAGCTAAACTGTGCTGAGCTGTGGCCCTCCAGGAATTGAGTTTGAGACCAGCGCTTTAAAGCATTCCTTCTGCTTAGTAATTGTTCAAGAAATGCTGGGACTCTATTCTTGCTAGACTGCTTGTAATTAGTATTTTATAGACAACAGGGTTCCAGTAACCCTAAAAATGCTGACTAACCTCTCCTGAACTGTGATTCACCACAGGAAATGATCGTACCCAACAGCATCATCGATCTGCCGCCCCCTTCCCCTCCCAAACCTAAAACGATTATCCTGCCACCCAGTTGGAAAGTGGCGCGAGACCCAGAGGGCAGAATCTATTACTACCACATCATCACCAGGTATGACTGGTCCTTATCAATTAAGCTCAATGGCATCAGCATGGATTGATCTAATGAGTTAAGACATTGCCGCCAGACCGACCATGTCTGCCCTTATTCTATTGTAATGGCTTCACTATAAGTACATGATGAAATGCAATTTCTCTTTCAGGCAAACGCAGTGGGATCCTCCTAGCTGGGATGGGACTACAGAGGAAGCCAGTGTAGAACACGAGGCTGAGATGGACCTCGGGACGCCCACATACGATGAAAATCCTTCAAAGGTATTTAAACAATTACTTACGCTTCAGGGAATACCATAGGATTTTCATCAAAATAAAACACCGTTTTAACCCTGGTCCACACAGACCATTCATGAAAATCATAGAAATTAGTAATTCAGAAATTATCACAGTGTTGACGGCACCAATTTAAGCATATTAATGTAAGCCGGTACATAGAATTTTGATGCAGCGTTAGATGTTGAAGACTACTAATTCTCGTATTTTCATAAAATAAAGGTGGAACCATGTGTCACATGGACTATTTTAGTAAGGTCTTGACTACCTTTCTGGGTCTTGAATGTGGTAGTTGTTTCTGTCTGTCCAGTGTCAGAAATCTCATCTCTCAGATTTAATCAAAAATATCTTCCGAAGATGAATGATGGTGTTTAAGGTTTGGAACGATGCAAGGGTAATGACAGAACAGAGCTCACGCGAGTATATAATTATCTTAAAGGTACAGTAACAATAAAGGTCACACAAAAGGATTACTGAATGTTTTTAAGATGTCTTGGAAGTTCACAATGTTAAATAATATTAATGTGTGGAGTTATTGCTCTTCTTAGATTTAAATGGGTCTAATATTTATTATATTCATGTATAAAAGCCATATAAAGGAAACAAACTTGTCAGCTGTAAGAAACAAAGAAATAAAAGAAAGCAATGGGTTATTTAGGGGTATAGTTTTTTTTTTTGTTTTTTTTTAACAATATTGCTGTTATAGACACATTCCTGTTTACTTTCCTATTACAAAACCCAGCAGTATTTACATTATACGTTGATCAAGACATGCATTTAAACATACTTGAATGCAGCTAAATTACCGTGAGGCATAAGTAACCTTTGCAGCATGAAGATACACACACGTGAGCATTTGAATCCGCTTTAGGACAGTGTTGATACCATAATAAGCGATCAAATAACTGGTGTTTTTATGTTTTTTATTGATTTTAGCATTTAATAAGTATCAACGCACTGGTAATCTTAACAATGCCTGTTCTGGAGTTCACTTTGGTACACACATGTCGGCCCTGAGACTGTCTTAGCCTCTCTGGGTAATTGAAGATGTTGTTCCAGCCATCTCCGATGGAATGGTTCACAGCTGGTGCTCATCCACAAAGAGAAAAGCTATTTGGAGTTCAGAGGAAAATGCTTTTAAATTTGCCTCTTTTAAGATGCATCACATGATGCAAACACACAAGCATTCTGACCCGGTCAATCCAAACTGAAACACAAAGTCAAAAGCAAGTCACAATAAACATGGTTTTAAAGTCCTGTCGTTTCACAGGTCATAACCATCTTGATCTGTGTTCTTTGCTGTCCTCCCTCCCCCATCACCCACTCCGCGTTTCTTTTTTTTTCTCTCTCTGCCTCATTCTCTCTCTCAGGGTTTTGCTGGTGTTTTCTCTGGCTCTCTTTGATGCTAATCAAACCCAGCTGTTGAAACTGTATTCATTTA
The DNA here is from genome assembly GCA_032361145.1 of Enteromius fasciolatus. NCBI lineage: Eukaryota > Metazoa > Chordata > Actinopteri > Cypriniformes > Cyprinidae > Enteromius > Enteromius fasciolatus. Next base: position 674,016 of record JAUMHR010000022.1, read on the forward strand.
TATGTGGTTTCTCGTTTGGAAGTCGAACTGTGCAAAATCTCTTTTGTCTTTTCAACAAGCACCCTTTCGTTTTAGACTTCAAAATATCTTTATTATTAAACTTTTAACAGATTTTGTTACCAAAGGGTTTTTTTATCGTCTGTTGTCAGTATGTTAGCATTTCCTCTGATCTGCACTGGTTTGGCTTTTGGGTTTCTTTCTGGGGACTTGTGATGATGAGTATTGACAGTTTTGGCATTGATTCAGTATAAAGTCTCATTCATGTTATATCGGCTGCCTAAAGGGGACTCTGGGAGTTGCAGTGTTTAATGTTATTCGTTGTAGAATTCAAACTCGCAAGTATGTTTTGGAAAAGAATGTTTAAACAATGTCTAGATTATATACTCTTACATGAATAATACGTCAAATAAACTGTCAGTATTCTCAGTGTGTAATTTTCACGTGTTGTTTTTTTCTTTTGCAGTTCTCTACAAAGACCGCCGAGGCAGACACGTCCAGTGAGCTGGCCAAAAAAAGCAAAGAAGTCTTCCGCAAGGAGGTGAGATTTAGATTCTCTTGGGTTTTTTACCAAATAATTCTAGCGGTAGCTCATGTGTGTCCGACTCGTCTAACTTTTCAATTTCTCCTGTTTATCTTTTCAGATGTCACAGTTTATTGTGCAATGCCTTAATCCGTACCGCAAGCCAGACTGCAAGCTTGGCCGTATCAGTAACACAGAAGACTTCAAACATCTCGCTAGAAAGGTAACGTGTGTTCCTGTATGCTTTTCACAACAATGCTTAGATACATAGTTAAAGCCTGTTAAAGCACCAGACAGACATCTTTGGATCATGCAGTTTTTCTTTTTCCTGCTCGTCTTTTTATGTAACGGAAGCAGATCTTTTCTTCCTTATTGTGATGTACATTCAAAAGAAATAAATTAACAAAAGAAAAAAATATAGGATGGGGTCTTGGTTCAATCCATCATCTTTGTTCAGTCCAGACTTACTAACATCTTGCTCCGACCAAACCATCTTTTAGCGTAAAATAGTATTGTCAGGATTTGCACAATGAAGAAATAGTACTGAAATGTCACCTTATTGAATATGCATTTGTACTAGTTTCTATTTCAGAAGCAAAATTGATTGTAGAAGACTCTCAAAATGAATCGCGCAACGTGATTTATGAATTACTTCATATTTGTTTATTTGTGAATACGCTAATTTGCGCACTGCTTGATATAATGCACCGTCAATATGTGAATGAGATCTTTAAATTGCATGTTCTTAGTAAATCACTCATGTTTTGAGCTCTTGCGCTAATTATCCCTGTTTAGTAAATCTGGCTCTTAGTCTTCAAAATTAGCCTTAGGTTCTTGCACATTTTCTTATGAAAGTTTCAAAAGAGTTTATATATATATATATATATATAATATTTCACCTTTTATTATAAAAATAAACACTTGTCCGAAGGTTAAAATCATTGGTGTACTCATAAGCCATAGAATGTTTGGTTAAGACGTATTTCATGCGCTGGCTCAAACTTCCGCTGTAGACTGTAGTTGTGAATTAATGAAAATTTGTTGACATGTAGTTACAAATTACTTATAGTTAGTAGAATGTTAGTCTGCCCACGGAACGTTGGCTAGAACGTCTGATGCATATGGTAGACTTAACTGGAAAGCCTTCAGGAATGTCAAAGTCATCAAATGATTGGTTGAATTTTATCGGATTTCCGGGGGACGTGAATGTCGTGTTTATTTTCGGTACGTCTGGAAACAAAGCGCAGACGTGTGATTGCGGGGGGAAAATGTGTTTGCATAAGTGACAATAAGCATTTAAGATAAGTAACGTAGGATTCTCAAAATTATGCGAGGTTCACAGCATAGAATCTTTAAGAGATGTCCAGGAGTTTTGTTTGAGGCACTTAGTGGAGACAAGAAGAGACATTTTAGCCTGTTTGCCAATGGGATTAAGGAAGAGTATTATTTTTCAAGCCTGGCCGACCCTTTGTCAGCATTTAAAAACAATTTTACTAGTTTAAAATTTACTAGAAACCTCTCGTTGCTCGTACTTAAAGCACCTCATGCTGGCAGAGGATGAGTCTGTATTTTTAATAAATCCGTCTGATTTACGCAGCGAACATATTTTGCTTGTTATCAAAAAATAATCTACTCTAGAAGGACTTAGCTGTTCTTATTGATTCTATTTGGATGTTTACCGGAAGTTCAGTTAAGGCCACAAAAGCATGCATGCGCAGTAGCATCTGTTTA
>JAUMHR010000022.1:678533-690939 GCA_032361145.1 Enteromius fasciolatus
CGTGACCCTAAAACCGCAATACGAACCGAACCGTGGGTTTTGTGAACCGTGCCACCCCTAATATATATATATATATACACACACACACACACACATATATACATACTTACATATTTACAACACTGTTGGTGTGCTGTCCACAAAGCTATTAACGCATACCAACTCAAACATATTAAGATATATTTATTAGCACAAACAATTAATGTAGTATTAGTGTTATGGCATGTTTACAGACTTTAATAATGACAAAATCTTACAAAACCAATTAACTGTAGTCCATCCATTGTTAAACAATATTGCAAAAATTGTGAACTAAAATACACACAAAAAAATAGAGTGTTTCTAACTTAAAGCATAAAAGAATTTATTAAGAGTAGTGCAGGGTTGACATTTTTACAGGCCATTAACATGGATGACAGCATTACTGACAAAAAGGTAGCAGGATTTTTTCTAAAATTTCTTTTGAGTAGTAGGAAAACAAGGTCTGTGTATGATTCCTACACATTTTTTGTTCAAGATACATATAAACACAACTTTTTATGAATTTTGAAAATATTCTGCCTAATTGCCTAATTCTGCCTAAATCAGCAGAAGTGAAAAGCTAAAAATTATGTTATGAAAAAAACTACACCATGGCTTCACATGGCTTCAGCATCACCACTCGAAAAGGGGTCAAAGGATGCTGATTTTGCACACGTTATGATTCTTTATGGTCTTGATGAAAAGTCTACAACATACTTTGGTTAACATTTCTCGTTGTTTTTTTTAATTGTCAAAATCAGCTGTTTTTATTAAAGCCATTCCAGTACAGATTGCTTTAATGCTAATGAGCTCTGCTGACCCCACCCCTCTCTTCTGTGCAATGATGAGCAGACTATAAACTACAGCCACGGAACTGGCTAATCTAACACATTATTAGGAAAAAGATTTGCAAAGATTCATTAAAAAACAACAACCTTGAAAAAGGAACATTAATCCTCTGTGTCTTCCGTGGCTGAAATGTAAATTATGACTGCTGCATTCATATTACATCCAACAACAAAACGCCTTAATGACGCAGATATCCCCTGCACCGGATTCTAAAATGCACATCCCCCTGAGCACGCGCGTCTTGGCTGACCTCAACGTATGATGTAAGCTGCTTGTTTAGGTTATAATTTTAAAACTAAACAATTTTTGTTACAGAAACCCATCGATGTTTTGTGGGTGAGTAAAATATGCTTTAATCATCATTTTTTGGGGTGAACTATTCCCTTAAACTGTTAAAGTGAATTTTGCATATATATATATATATATATACAAGCTGGAAAGTTGTCATGCAATAAATGCAACAAGGCTTTAAAAGGGGACTAGACCTTTGATGAGTTTTCTAGTTCACCGTTTAATGTCCCTGACAACCTCTATGGTCCCATTTAGCCACTTGTTAGAAGCCATTTAGAAGACACATAAAACCTTTAAAGGGTTACTCCACCCCAAAATCTTGTCATTAATCACTTAACACCCATGTTGTTCCAAATCCTGTTGTCCTCGTATAACACAATCATTGTCTCAAGACATTGTCTGAATACTCCAAATGCTATCTGTGGCTTAACCATTAAGTTCTGAAGCTACAAGAATACTTTTTGTAAGTAAAGAAAATAATAAAATTAATTTATTGAACGATTCACAAAACTGTGTATTTTGTTTTTTTTTTCCCAAATAATAAGTATTTTTGTAGTTTCACATGGTTGAATCACTGAAGAATATTCTGACAATGTTCTCCCAACCTTGACCATAAAAATGTTGTGGGCGTCAATGGGACAACCACAGCCTCCTGGTTTTCATACAAAATATCTCAGATTGTGTTTCTGAAGACGAACAAAGCTTTTACAGGTTTGGAACAACACAGGGGCAACTGATTAATGACAAAATTTAAATTTTGGGGTGGAGTAAACCTAACAAAATCATGAGTAGTGTATTACTAATGTACTTTGTGTTGTAGAATAAAATGTGAAAATATCTTGAGCTTGCGTTAACCACAGACCTTATTTCATACATTCAACCAAAAACCTATATATGAAAAAAACATTAACACTGGCATGATGGAGCAGGAAAATGTCATTGTACGTAGTTGTGTTTTAGGACTCATTCCTACTGCATTCTGTTCATAATCGGTTACTGTTGTCTTGGGTGTGCTATAACTGTGTATGGTTTGACTTTAAGAACCACACTGGCAACACCTCGTAGGTCAGGTAGGGGCTCCTCTTTACTGGCAGGCAGGAACTCAAAGTCTCGCAACAAATAAGCTGTGAAAAGAAACAACTCAATTTTGGCTATTGCCTCTCCCAGACACAGTCGAGCCCCTCCTCCGAAAGGAATCAGTGCACGAAGGGACCCGCCACCACCTTCCAAAAAGCGTTCTGTAATAAATCATATTCACTGTCACAGTTAATCAGCACTGCATTATGTACTTTGTAAATTTGCAAATTAAAAAAAGATAGAAAATATGTGCTTTTGTACCTGGTTTGAAACTGTATGGATCATCCCAGACCTCTGGATCATGGTGGGCACCATACAGATTAGGAATGATCATTGTATTCTTGGGGATGAAATGGCCTGCAATACTAAACAAGAGGACTATGAATGTCTTACAGGAATCTACCTTACAAATGAATGCAACACAGTTATTTAAATCTTGGTTACATTTAAAAAATATCCAGTGAGCAGCCTGCAGGGGCAGCATTATGCCTAAAGCAGAGGCTGTTCCAAAAAGTTGGCATCTTGATTATGCAGTTTTGACTAAATTTCAAGTGATGTTTGTACCAAAAGCAATCTCAGAATGCACAAAGTTCAGCTCAAACATAAGAACTTATGCTCAAACTTTCACACATTTGGGTCATACTCTTATGTCAACATACTTAACGTCATGCCAAATAAAATGCAAAATAATTGACAAAACTTGTTTCATATTATTTTATTTTATGAGTGTGAAGTTGGATGGGTCTAAAACACATGATTTTTTTCCAAACAAAGCCTCACAGTCGATTTCATTAGTCAACTTAACCACACAATAATCTGTGAAGAGCAGTTCAGAGTCAGATCTTAGAAAAATCACGACAAAATGTATACATCACCAGAGATGACAAACTAAGTTTAAATGAATCGTGAAGAATTCCATCACTGTAATTTCATTGATGCTTACCTGCTGTTTCGTATGGCTCTGTGAGGCACAGCGAGGGGAGCAACAGGTCGAAGTCTTAACATCTCATTGATCAGAGCGCACAGATACGGCAGTCTGTGTCGGTCCGTGTACTGAGGGTACCGCACATCCAGCACATCACACAGCTCCTTGTACACTTTATTCTGAACCTGGATGGCAATGGAAGCATGGCTCACTTTTGTTGAATGTTTCTTTATACACTTGTAGATATGTGGCCTTCATGAAACCAGTTTCAGTGGCTACCCAAATAAACTAGTTTTTGAAAACTCTTGTTTTTTTGGGGTTCAAGAAAATGGACATTATGCTTTAGTTGTCACAAACTCTGGATCAAACCCTGAGTTGACTTTATAGTAGGGTTCCTTAAATCCTGCCCTGGAGGGCCAATGCCCTGCAACGTTTAGCTCTATTATCTCTAGTCAAACATACTGTACCTGTGCAAGCTGTACTAGATCCCTAGAAAATCACTGGTAAGTGAGTTTTAATCAGGGTTTAAGCTTATAACAACATGCAGTGTTGCATATAATTGAGGCTGAGAACAAACACAACGCTGCAGACAACAGGTAGCTTAGTTTATCTTTATTCTAAGCTAGTATCTAGAATTTAAACCGTTCCTAGTTCCTGTGGTGCAAAAATTCCAATAGTTCTAGGGTCCTGAAAAGGGTCCTCCCATGTGGAAGCCTCTGATGACTAAGATTGAGCACCCCTACTTGAAGGAAGACACCTATTACAGAAAAAAAGTACCTCAGGTCTGTGTAAAAGAAAGGCCACAGTCCAGTTGAGCAAGGATGCAGTAGTTTCTGTGCCTCCAATCAGCAGATCCACTGTGGTCATGTGCACATGAGTGTCTGTCAATGTCTATGCAGAGAAAACAACAATACATGCATTTATTTTTAGTTTTAACAACATTGGATAGTATGTAATGCAATATATAGAATTTTAATAAAAAGATTACAAGGGACAAATTATTTTATTCTTTTCAGTTTTAGAAACCCTGGTCTGACATGTCCGTGCAATGTTTCATTGCTCCTCACCATCTGGTTGGCTCCCCCTTGTGGGGGTTCCAAGCTCTGCAGAAGTGAGGAAGTCACTGTGCCACCTTCTTTATGGTCACTTTTCTGGACACATCACACAATGGCACTTGATTAGATGTGTTTTGTAAATGTAGTTTTCTATGTTTGATCAGTACTTGCATCATTTGACCGTTCTTACCTTGAATTCCTCAATGTGTTTCCCTATCAGCTCATCGCGTTTGGCTACCTCTTTCATGAGGCGAGAGAATGGAGGGTTGGGTAATTTCTGTGATGGAAAAAATCTTTAAAAAGACTGCAGATGAAATGGTTCTTGGGTCCAATTAATTCTAAAACCCAGCCACTTTGGGATTAAAATCAAATGTGTTACCCTGAGCAGAGGGAGGGAGTCCAGCGCTGAGATCCAAGGTGAACCCCAGAGAGACACAATCTCGTTCAGACAGTCTTGCAGCTTCTGCAGGTCTGCTGAACTCTTATCATACTGTCACAAGGTAAAAAGTATGAAAGACACTGTCAGAATACTCCATCTGCCATCATTGGTTGAATCATAACATTATGAAGCAGTGAGAATACCTTTTGTATGGAAATTAAACAAAAATAACTTTATTTAACAATTCGGCACTGTGAAGTCTCCATAGTGCCATTTTGGAGAGTACTGGATGCAAAATTTGTACTCTCTTCTGTGTTAGCGGCGACACAGGAATATGCTGTTTGTGTTTAAATTAGAGTGTAAATATGTGTTGAAAATGTATCCATCTTGTGTTGTTCCTGACACAGAAGAACGTACATTTTGCATACAGTGGATACTTTCCAAAATGGTGGTACAGTGATGTTACGGTGCCAAATTGTTGAATAAAACTGTTATCTTTGTTTTCTTTCCAAATCAAAAATATTTTTATCGCTTTATAAAATCATGATTAAACTACTAAATGCAGATTATTCAGATGAAGTCTTTCCTACTTTTATTAACCTTGACAGTGTTAAAATACTTGGCTGTCACAAGCCTCCTGGTTTTCATCTGAAATATCTTAAATAGTTTTTCCGAGAATGAACAAAGCTTTTACAAGTTTGGAACGACATGGACGTAAGTGATTAATGACACAATTTTATTTTTGGAGTGGAGTAACCCTTTAAAGGGGTTGTTGATACTTTTTTTGTTTTAAAAAGCACTTTTTTTTAATTTATTTATTTTTTTATGAAGCCCCTCCCTCAGAAAATTGCAATGGGCTCTGATTGGTTAGCTGGCAGAGTGTGTTGTGATTGGCTAAACATCTGTAGTGCGTGTCTAAACATGCTTCGGTTGTATTGTAAACAATCATCTATATTGCTAATCTTTTTGCTAAATTTGAGCCCGAATTAGATGCTGAAGTAAAATTAGTGAAGAGGATCACCTAGAACCTGTGCAGACACGGCTCTTAATGGTAAGTTTGTTTGCTGGTGTCTCATACTTTTAGATAGGCTATTTGTATTTGTAAATGTTTTTGCTTTTGTTAGCTTTTAATATGTGGCTTTATCATGATTAAAGCTTTAATACAGTATGCCAACTGTATGCGCGTCCATGTAGCTTCTTAAAGCTACGTGAAAATAAGGGTATAAATGGAACAGTTCATTTGAACTGAGCTGATCTGAGACAGAGAGAGAGAGAGAGAGAGAGGGGGAGATGGAGATGCAGAGCAGGGTGACGCGAGGTACAGGACTGAGAACCACAGCTTTAGAACTCTGATTTTGAAACTTATGAATCCATTAGAATCATTAGAAGAAAGTATCGCGATTCATATACGACTAGGTTTTTTTGTGCATCCCTAGTGTTTGAATTCTTGATGTAACGGACCAGGGAAGTAACTTGTAGTCTCTTACCAGTCGTTTTTGTAGGCATTAAACTGCCAGAATTATAAAAAACCTAAATCTTTATTTGCATTGAATTTCCAGTGTTGTAACTTTGCAGATATTTATGCTCCAACAGCAACATTGCACACTAAATAATGTAAAAAATTAAATCCCAATTTAACCACTTCAGAGACATCAGAGCCAGCGGCAAATGTCAGAAGGACTAGCCGAGTTGGGGCTGCTATCGTTGAGACAACTGAGAACCGAACGCCTAACCGCATATAGTTCACGTTTCCGAAATCAGCAACTCACATTTTCAAATGTGTGTTGTCTTTATAAATTAACTACAGATATGAGTTTTAAATAAATACATACTTTTAAAATAAACTATAAACTTTAAAATACTTCAAAACTTTTTTAAAATTCCTTTTTTAACACAATAAGAGTAATATTTAAAAAAAATATTTGAATAAATGGTGGTGGAAATACTATGCTGTGTAAACTCAACCAATCAGCATTTTCAGTGCCCTACCACCACAGCAAATTTTGACCACACCACAGCAAGAGTACTGCCCCAAAGTCCTAGTCCCTGGGGAATGTTTTTGTGGTGGAAACGGGGCTTAAGAGCATATTGTGGAAAATAACGTTTAAACATCATTTACACTTTTGCCAAAGGTTAGCGTTGTGATGACATTACTCGCAGCCACAGTAAAATCTTCAGATAAATCCACTGCTTTCCCACTGTAGTTCCGCAACACCTGTTTCAAAAGCACAAGGGATGAAATTAAGTTCATCCCAACAAAACCATTCATTCTTAAGACAAACAATGCCTTTGAGGGCTTAGCTAATGGTAGGCGGTTAGTCTTAGTTTTAAGGCTGGAATACACTACACAACCTTTGCCCAGAGTTTTGTCAAGATTTAATTGGGTTGGCTTTAGTTAATGACATACCCCTTTTTTCATTCATTTCTAAAACAAACATTATTTTTACAGATAGCTAAGATAGCTAGATAGCAAAGTAAGTGTGTGTTTGTGTTTTGCTTGTCATTTCCTAAACTGTGCGTTCTTGATAAAAGATGCAACAGTGTGTGTGTCTGTCCCTATACCTGGCAGAGATGATGTGCTTGCTTTTCTATGACAGAGTGCAGGGAATCCGTTGCGCAGCGATGCAGAGCACTGTGGGCCACACGCCTGTGAGCCTTCCATCTCTCACTGAAATCACCCAGAGAAATGCTTTGCCCTCCTTTTGACACTATATCACCTAAGAGTGAGGTACAAGAAGAAGCATAAATGAGATATGATATATAGACAGTCCTTTTAAACATGCTGGGGAGTTGACAGAACTAAATTACCAGTGTATGAATGAGGCCTCCCAGCAAAGTCAGACCATTTTTTAACCAGAGCCTCACGGATGGTCTCAGTATTATTCAATATCACCATAGCTGCAAAAAACAATAAAATGAAAAAGATTGTAATGATGTAATGGAGGTGAATATTACAATAGCTGTCACTTTGTACATTGTATATTTCTCAAGGTAGGTTATATATATTTATCTAAAAAAAAATACAACACTGAAAGAAATAACTATGTACACTCTAAAAACGATGGACTAAATATGGACAAATCCAGCAATTGGGTTGGGCAACACTTTATTGTGATAGTCCACTTTAGATATTCGACTTACAGTAAGTAACTTTGCAACTACATGTCCACTAGTAGTCATTAGTGTATTAGTGGACTGTCTGCTTAATAACTTCTAACACTTTATTTTGATGGGTCCACAACACACTACATACTGACTATCAGAAACTTTGCAAGTACGGGTATATGTAGAGTATTACTCTACTAAACCCAAACCTACCCCAATAGTCTAATCTGAGAGTTAGTAGACATGTAGTTGTGAATTGATGAAAATTTGTTTCATCGAAATCAAGTGTAACCTTGGGTTGTTTAGACTCAATGGTTACAGCCTAGAACATTTAACCCAACTGTTGGTTGAAAACAACTCAGCATTTCTTAGAGTGTACATTTACAAAATATGACTTCATATCACCATTTGCAATGAGTTTTACTATCATGGAAATGGAATAAAAAGAATAGTTACTTGTGTTGCCACAGTTGAGTCGATAGATATTTCCGTAACGAAGTGCCAGTGAAGTCAGGTGGATGGGTAGATGTTCTTTGGCCAGATCCTGCATGTTGCCCAGGAAAGGGAGCGAGGGAGGACCAGGAAGTGATGGAGAGAGAGTGCCAATAAAGGGCTTAGAAAGGGAACGCAGAAGTTTGGAAGCAGCCACTATCAGTGGAATAAAACACACACATATTAACCTGGAGAGCTGACGAAGATCACAAACAATTTCTTCACTTTTCTGGTATCAATGAGCATATTTTTAGATTATTTAACTTCTTACCTTCTTGTTTTATGCTTGCTTCGGCATCTCCATCACATGGCCTGTTAGTGTGTCTACAGAGCTGGACCACAAGCATTGACAAAATGAAGAGTAACAGCACCACACTCACCGCTGAGATACACATGCTGTTGATTCTTTACTGAAACCTTTAGGAATGCTTTTCTTTTACTTTCCCCCCTCCTTTTATTATCTTCTTTCTCCAACCCTTCTCCAGCCCACATGATTAAGTGCTGTATGTCAGTTTTATCATCTCATCAAGGTTAGGTAGATATTATCCTGACCTTCATCTCAATGCTACACTCAAACCAAGAAGAATGAACCTCTAATGTTACGATTTGATGAATGATATTACCAAATCCCCATTGGCTTTATAACCAACAAAGTTTGTATTTCATCGAAAAAAGGAAGTGAACTCTAACACTAAGTTACTGTGCATGCTATTGTACAACCTTTACTGCTGAGCTCCATGCTGATATATTGCCTCAAGGCACTGGATGGAAAGGCCCCATTCATTGCAAATAAAGCAGTGATTCAGCATATGCTCGGGAGTGTAGTGAAATACACTTGCCACCCTGAAAAACCAATCAAAGAAGTATAGTGTCAGGTATGGCGGAATCTTGTCTATAGCCAAGCCACAATCTAAGCCTTCAGCCCTGCACAGGAATGGAGCTACTGTTAAACCAGTCTGCTTAAACTGCCATTTTTGCTGAATTTAGATATTTGTAAAAGGATTTGCCTGTAAAGCAAAGTCACGCTGTGATAGTTTCATGTGCACTAATGCATAGAATCAGCATATTAACATAAATTCATATACCGTCACATGCAAATACTTTCTTAAAATGATGTGGGTTTTAATTAAATTTGATATTATATACATTTATAAAAATATAACAGCACAGATATTTAGTTAATATAATGAAATGATAAATATATAAAGAAATATTAAAAATAATTCACAGTACTCACTTGTGAATCTGGACTGGTTAGTACTTTGTTTTTATTGGTTTTGTCTACATGTCTACAACATCAAAATAAAACAATTTCATACAGACCATATGTAAAGGTAAAAAAAGTACCAATAGATCAAGACAGTGCAGTTATTCCAGTAGCAGAAATGTTAGTATCAATGCTGGACCTCCATTAACACAAGTACATTGACACATGCATAATATCAACATAGCATAATAAAAAAAAGGTTTGGATTGGTTGGCGGTTGTTTGCATATTCACTTTGCTTTGTATGCATGTTGTTAACCTATATACAATATTGAAGTAGCAGTGTGTAGAAGTTCGTACAGTGTATTTGCACTTTGTGCACTATTCACTCTGTAGATTTAACCTTGGGTTGTTGTGATCGTTTGACTGATATAGGATGGTTGAAGCTTCATCTCAGTAAATGGTAGAGATGCATCTTTGCCCTTCCAATCTATCCACACCACACCCTACGAGACAAGAAAAAAAAAGACTGTGACTTAAGCCCTATTGGTGTCACTGTAATGGCTATAGTTGATACTGTATTTTAAACCAAAGATAAACCTCTATTGTATGAGCTACAAAAGCAGCTGATACAGTACCTTGTTGTCTGAGTAGGAGGCATAGAGGCCATTCAGGTTTGCCTTGTAGCAATTTTTATACCACCAGCCTCCCAAGTAGGCCTTAGCACAGTGGATGCTAAGAGTGTTTGGGTCTTTGTCTTTGGTGGAGAATGGACGGCGGTTGTGATATTTCATGGAATCCCCTGCAAAATGACAAAATGTAGCTAGAGCGTCTGATTGTCTTTCTTGATACAGTTTATTTTCATACAAAGTATACATTTTTTTTTTTTACCTGCAGTGCCAAAGTATCCAGACAGCTCGATGGCATAATGGTTAGCCTCTGAGCTAATGTTGAAATTGGCATAATGAGCAAAGGCCGTGTCATTTCCTGAACGCAGGTCAATCCGCAGGCTCATTGGAGTACGACTGGTCAGAGTGTGAAGGATGTCATTTCCTGTGGAGAGAGGGCACAAAATGTAATTTAAAGTCTGCTGTTAAACTGATATTCTTTAGGATGGAAAATAGAACATATGTGTAGCCTATACATATACATATATATTGGTTTCTAAAACAACAAAAATAAATAAAACACTGACTGTGGAAATACTCACCCAGCCAGAATTCCTCACTCAGGGAACCAAAGCCTTTACTGTAGTCTCTCCAGCTCCTGAAGAAATCAGTAGATCCATCCATTCTCCTCTGGAAAACCTGCATTTGGAAAAAAAATAAAGAAATATTACTCATATTCAAAAACCATATACGTAGCCATATATCTGTTAAGTTCACAATTTGTGGAGTGACCATATAGATAAAAATACATAAGATTAGAACAACATTTGTCTTTCTTTGTGCAAAATACATTGCACATTACAATTGCAACTTTATCATTACAAATGTGTACCGATATATTTAAATACATGTCATACAAGCTTGTTAAAATGCTGGACTTTAGTTTATTATAAATGGTTGTCTCTACATTTAACAGTGCAATTAAACTATTTAAAGACTGCATATTAATAGAAATAATAATGAAATTTATATAAATGTAAATACACACTTACTGTAAGTTTAAGTAATATACATTTAAACTATAATACATTATAATAATGAACATGCAGTGTGTGTTTAAAAACATAACATTCAATTTGTACTTAAATACATTCTTATAAATTCCAGTGTTTTAGTGTTTTGTGACACACTATCATGACACAAAATATTAAATTCTGATTTACACATAAAATATGTCATGCTTTGCCCATATGCATATGTCCAGGCTTTTGTTTCTTACTGTCCAGCCTCCTCCATTAGTCTCCATGTCACAGTAGACCCTGACTGGCTCTCCATCTTTCCCATCAGGGTAAATCTCAGCCTCTCCTGACTCCTTCATCCCGTTGACCTGTACCTCTGAGCAGTCTGTGGGGTATGGGTGGGGGAGCTGGGCTACAGTGAAAGAATAAAGAAAACCAAATCCATAAAAGATAGAATGCAACCATGGGTAAAATTGAGTTACTTATAAAACGGAACATTACACACCACTGGTAAATTCAGCAAAGACAAAACTGATGTACTGTCCATCTCTTTCTCCCTCTATTTTTACAGTATAGTTTGAAAAGGCTGCCAGTCCAGTCAGCTCATAACGCGTCACAGATGGATTTAAAATCACCTCCTGTTAATTACAAAGCAGGGGGCAGTAAAATTGCTGGAAAGCTAAATTTGTCTCGGGTGCTATTGAGTTATTGATATAATCACCTTGACTTCCTCGCTCAGTTGGTATGTCAGCCTATAACTTTTGAAAGCAACACGGGGAGCCTTCCATGAAATCACAGCTGAGCGAAAGGTAACCTCATTGGGAGTCACGACCTGAAGTTTCAATCCTAGAAAACATACCGACAAATATCCGAAAAAAGAGGATAAAAACTAGATAGCAAGGGCAGCTTCTTTTGAGAATATCCAATCTGATGTCATAGAAACTCGTATTTTATGAGGTGGCTTATTTGTACAAATTCATACAACCTCATACAAAATTCATTTAGAGAAATACAAAATCATATGAGTGAGGTCATAGGAATTAGCCACCATGTAAAATACGTACAAATTGGTCGTGAGATAGCGTTGGACTATTGAACTAAAATGGTGATAAATAATCAGCTGTTCTGCTCATCACGCTATTTTGTCATACCAAATGTAACCACATAACAAATAAAACCAAGGATATTAAACATTTTTGTATTTTATTAGGCTTATATCAGCTGATATTGATTTTATTATAGACTATTTAGTTATTGTTAGTCTCAACACTAAAATCTTAAATAATTTTACAGTATGTTAAGTAGTGTTAATTTCGTCACCTATTTTTAATTTAGTCTTAGTCTTGTGCCAAATGTCCTTGTTAGTTTTAGTCATATTT
>JAUMHR010000022.1:744082-755089 GCA_032361145.1 Enteromius fasciolatus
TTTCATGTAATTTTACACTTTTTCACTGTGTTTCAGAAATACGGGGAAAAAACGTAAAAAATTACAGGAATAGTCTGTAAAATTACCGTGGATTAGTGGATTGGATAAGAAAAGCAAGCAAAACAATATAAACATATGGGGGATTAAACGGGCTATGGGCGTGAATTTTATATATATAAATATATATAATTATATCTGTATATTATTATATATATTTGTATATATCTGTATATTATACAGAGAGCTAGGACCTCTGCGAAGGCGTGAGGGAAGGAAGAGTTGAAATAGCTTTTGAGATAAAGTACCTGCAGAGGCACGAAGAGGGGAAGCTTAAGATAAAGAACGTCTGCGGAGGTGGGAAGGAGAAAGCCTTTGCGGAGGCAAGGGGTTGGGATGCCTCTGCGGAGGCGGGCAAAACCTTAATGGAGGTGGTAAACCTTTTGACATGCTGAAAATCCCATAGGTGAGCAAAGTTCTTAAATTCCCTGCTTGAAAATGATGTTGCATTGTCAGTCATCAACTGGTGAGCAAAATGTTGTTTCAATTGCCTGATTACATTGTTACTGGAAAGGTTCAGAAGGACATCAAATTCCCATCCAGAGTATGAATCCACTAAGACGGGGTAATGCTTGCCTGACCACTCAAATATGATAGACCATGGGCTGTCTGGCATCTTGTGGAGTTGTAAAGGTTCTTTCATCTGGTGTTGCTTCAACGCATTACATGGGGCACATCTGGATACCTCTCTTTCAATGTCACTGTACATTGTGGGCCAGAACATGGTTTCACGTGCCCTTCGCTTAGTGGACTGAGGGCCAGGATGACCTTGACGAAGTTGTGTTAGGTAGTGTTTCTGGAGTGAGTGAGGGATTACGTACCTCTGACCACGCAGAATCAAACCATCATCTACTGTCAATTCATCCCTCATTGCGTAGAATGGGCGGATGTCTTGTGGAATGGCCTTGTATGAGTCAGGCCAGCCAGTGAGGATGGTGTCCATAAGGCGGTTGCATCTGCCTGTGTGGTTTGCTTGAGTTCCTCAATCCTTTTGGATGACAAAACCTCTTCCAGGGTCAACACATCATAGCTCTCAATAGCTCCTGAAGTGTCTATGGTGGGGAGGTGTACACGTGACAGTGCATCCGCAACATACAGTTCGCTGTGTGCAGAGGCTTTTTCAGGATAGTTATAAGGGGTTGATGATCTGTCTCAACAGTCACTGGGCGTCCATAGACATAGTCATGAAACTTTACACACGCAGACTTCTAGACTAGACTACTGCCAGGAGTTCTTTCTCAGTCTGTTCATAACGTGCTTCAGTGTCAGTGAGATCTTGATGCAAATGCAACAGGCCGGCCATCCTGAAGACATACGGCAGAGACTGTGCCGGGAGGCATCAGCAGACAATGTCACTGGCTTGTGCACATCAAAATACTGTAAGACAGGTGGACTTGTCAGATGTCCCTTGAGTGTGTCCACAGCAGCAGCATGTTTCCATTATGCATCTTGACGCAGGAGCAGACGTAGGGGAGCTGTTATCTCAAAGTTACGGTGTTTGAATTTTTGAAATAATTGGTCGTTCCCAGAAACCTCTGCAAACTGTGTTTGTTTTCTGGGGTAGGCATCTGGTGGACGGCCCTGGTTTTTTTTGGGTCAGGCTTGACACCTTTATCTGTGAGAAGGTGGCTTATTTACGGCACTTCTGAGACCCTGAAACAACATTTTAGTGGATTCAGCTACATATTGATGGCTCTGACACGGTCTAGCACACATTTAAGCCGTTTGTCGTGTTCCTCAACAGAAGAGCCCCAGATCAAGATGTCATCCACAACTATTTCACAAGGCTGCCCTGAGAAGAGCTGTTCCATGCATCTCTGAAAGACTTAACTTCCAGTTGAAATCCCATATGGCATTTGAAGAAACTTGTACCTTCCAAATGGGGTCATAAAGGTTGTGAGTGTTGATGATACCTTGTCCAGGGGAATCTGCCAGAATCCACATTTTGCATTCAAGATGCTGAAGACCTGTGCCTGTGGCATATCGGCGATCACTTGCTCGACAGTCTTTAATGGGTGATGAGGCCTCAGGAGAGCCTTATTAAGATGCACATGGTCGATGCATATGCGTACCGTACTGTCCTTTTTGACTGTGGCTGCCATGGCAGACACCCAAGGGCTAGCCTCCTCCACTGGTGAGATGATACCCGATCTGTTCATTCTTTCTAACTCTTGTAAGACTTTGCCAATGGGATTCTTCTGGGGGCACAAACAGTAGGATGCACTGATTCATCCAGGCGCATATGATAGAGGACTGGAAGCTTGCCAACGCTGTCAGTACGAAACAAATCATCATAATCAGTCATCTCGGGAGCCTGCTGTTGTACAGCATGTACTTCAGGGCTGAGTTGTATGAGATTTAACCTTATGCTGTCAGGTAAGCCTAGCAAACTTTTAACATTGCTGTCCACTATGTGGAATTGTAGTTGGCCACCTAAGAGAATTAAGGTGGCAGTGCCCAGTGTCTGGATTGTTTGACCGCCATATGCTATCAAATTAACTCTGTTTGACTGATCAATTTGGGCATTGTTGTCAACTTGCTGCACTGAATGTAAGGCAAAGTGTGATTGGTTAGAACGAGAACGTGCAGCGATTAGTCAGCACCACCTGAACGGTATCTGATTGGCTTAAGTAGAAGCTTTCAAATTTTATTTTGAACAGCATTAAAATTAACATTCAATTTACGTATTAAGATTACTGTTGTAAATGGGAAATGTAAATAATATTGTTTCATTTTCATTTTCCTTTTGCACCGAATGAATATTGCATTGCCATTTTGATTATTGCATTGTCATTTTGAATATTGCATTGCAAAATTGAAAATTGCTACACATATGCTTCCATATTCTGTAACTTTTGTCTAGACTGGAGGTTTAATCTTAAACTGAGTGTCAGTATATTTATACATGAATGTATCTTAGTTCTCGCAGATGTCTTAAAAAGAATGCATTTATTTTGTGTATGGTAGGCTATATCTACATATTTAGTGTCAAAGAGCTTGACTGAAGAGTATTTTAATGCATGTAAAACACCTTTATAATGACAAACTGAAGTTCCTATTGCTGTTAATGGCCATCACTTAATAAACTGCAACTGTCAAAAGTGTTGTTAAATATTCACATCTGATCCTTGAAGGTTTTTAACACCTGTCTCGACTTCTGTGCACTTGTTCTTGATTGGAGGAAAAAGAAAAACAGTGATACTACATGGATGAATTATTCAAGAATTTTAAAAATTATGTGTTAAATTTCGTGGATTTTAAAGCACAAATGAATTGACATTTAGTAGCATTGTGCAAGGATATTTCGGATATAAACAGCTTTTATCTAATTGAACAATGTGTACAGTGTGGTGTTCTTGCAAAATGGTTTGTAACTGTTATAACTGTGACTAAATATTTACATAAATGACCTGCAGAGGGCAGCAGACGATTTAGTTTTAGTTGTTCCTTATTTCAAAAGTTGTTCGATATTTCAAAAACATATTAAAATATATAGATTTATAGATTTTCGACAAAGATGACAGCACACATTTAATAATGCTATATGAAATTTCTTTTTTTTTTGGAATTGTACATATACACTACTCATAAATGAGATTAACAGAGATAAATGACTTAAACAAATTAATAGAGGTCAGGTTTATTTGTTTAGAAATAAAAACTAATCTTCAATCTTTGAATTACTGCCACACACTCAACTTAAAGCACGGTTCACTTCATCAAGACATTTAGTGATATTTTACAACAATTTCATTTGGGATACATATTGAAGTGACATGTGCACAAGTTAAATCTTTTGTTTTGCGTTTATTATAGCTTCTTTTACTTGTCTTTAGGCTGATCCTTAAACACATAGATTCAGTTTACTGAGGTGTACCCTGATGACATTATGTAATGTTTATTAAGGAGTGCTGATAAAACTCATCTCAAGTATGCTGAAGGTGGAAGAGAGCACTATTTATTCACTCTCCAAACTTACTTGGTACTTTTGTACTGAGACTGACAGGTTAAAAGTCTGACTTACTGTCCCACACTGCCCTGTGTGAATATAACAACCTGACTTTTTCACAAATTTGCACATCAAATGGTTTTCATTAATTACTTAACAAACAGCGCACACGTTCGACAGTAAGACATTACCTTCTTTAAGTGTTATTGTAGTTTTTATCTCATGATTAATTATCTCATAATATATATTTTTTATTGTTATATTCTTATAAGCTATAACAGGATTTTGTACAATGTTCTTGTAGCATATGGGCAACAAACACTTACAATGCTTATTCTCATATTACTATTTCTGACTGTAACTTATGACTCCATGTTGTAATATTCAAACTGTTTGAGTATAGATAGATTTGTCATGAGTGTTACATTCATTGTGCCGTTCTTGCATTTAGCCTCTAGGGGGCAGTGGGTGAAAAAGTAAGTCAAATGACGATGCGTTTCATTTACTAGCATTGAACGCAATGGCGTTGGAAACTTGTCGGACTGGTTCAGTCTTGTTTCTCTCAGAGGAGTCTCACCTGATGCCATTGTTTTATTCTTGGCAGTTGTATTCAATATATTCCTTTTCTAAGTAGGCGTTAGCCACCTAATTAGAAAAACAAGTTGTCAAAATTCAGCAGTTTTAACACACAAGGAAGTAGCAGCAGTCTGGGTTGAGTGTTAGCAACATCTCTCATTGTGGAAAATTTTGGATGGCAAAGGTCAAGGAAGAGTCCAGGATGCTGCATACAGGAGCACATATTGTGATTTATACTGGCAATATGATATTATTTTCTGAAAACAGAATTTGCATTTGTTTCCACTAAACAAATACAATGTAAATTAAGTTGTGTATAATGCAAATATGTTAAAAAGAATAAAGGACACCATTAGAGTGTTTAGGGAGTAATAATAGAGCTGAATTTACACAATGCTTGCAGACAGATTTATCTTTTTTACCTTTACCTTTATATTTGCTTTGTTTCTGTTTTGTTAAACTAAATAATACAGACTTAAATAATAATCAAACTGAATTATTGCACTAAACACTTTATCAAGGCATTTCAGTAACAATTCGGTCAAAGGAGTAAACAAAGAAGACAAAGGTAATTGTTAAAGTCATATTTATTCAGTAAGCTTCTATATTCAGTTCATACATTTACAGTACAGTAAATGTGAGTAAGAAAAGAAAAGAAAAAACAGACAAGAGAAAGTAGAGGATGAATCCAAGTGTGGTTTTATTAAACAGTGAGAAATCCAAAATAATCCAAACAAAACATAAAGATTGGATTTAAATACAGACTGAAAACAAGAAGACTTAATTTGACTTGACCTAACCTAACTTGAAAAGCTGGAGAAACTCACTGAACAGAGATGCAAACAAAACCCAAACCCTGTGTTACATTAATAAATTAATAAACAAATAAAACAAGTTATGCCATTGTTTTTCTTTTTACAGCATATTCTCAAGTGTCTAAAACATGTTATGGTATATTCTGTAAATTTCTCCATAAATCGTATCTTCTTGTAGTCACATATTTACCGTAACATTTTCTGAAGCCTGACACATTCCTACTGTCAATGTGTGTCGATACATTTTATCATCGCTGTCAAGTTAGTCACAAATGCAGATCTTGTGACATCTTCTGACCTGAAACAGACAAACAAAAGAGTCAAGCAAACAGCCTTTTTTAAATATATAAATTTGCCATTCAAATTTCATTCATATTGGTTTACTGGCATATGGGCATGCTGATTCTGTGTGTTTGCTTTATGGTTACATTAATCAAATTAATCTCTTTAGCCTATCTTTGTTTTGTGTCTATCCCTTTTGATTGTTATCATATTATTATTTGTCTTCAGTTTTACATGTCTTTCATCTAACAAATACCTATGTAAGCATTTTGAGATTAAGAGTAATCTGAATAATTGTTGTATAATGATTCTGTATTATATGGTTAAAACAAAATTGAAGTTTGATAGTGATCCCACTGGTTATCAATACATAGGTCTAATTTAGTTTGCGTGTCAGCTGATGTTTGATGTTTTACATTCACTAAGGCCATTTCTCTGCTATATTCTGCTGCTGATCAACTGATGTTGTAGGGAATAAATAAATCTGATTTGGTAAAAATTGTTCTGTACAGTAATTATACTAACAATAATAAAATTATATATAACTTGCATTTAAACAAAACATGATAAACATATGCCATAGTAGAATAAGGATTGGCATTGCTGAATTATTGAAGAGGGTTCTTCTTTTGAACTATGTGAGGAGAAAACCTTTTACTTTTTATAATAGAAGATAATCTGTATACAGAATGGCTGGATGGACTCAGTTAAAAGCATATATATGTTTGGAAGGTATTTCATTTTATAGAAAGAATCCAGACATTGGAAGCAGAGGACAGTCAGAGGAACCAGTGCCGAGGGTACTGAACAAGCTAACAAAACAAGTGGAAACAGTGCTGGCGATTTTACATAGATGCAAACAAGGTTATGAGCTGAGCTGGAGTATTGAGCGCACCTTTAGCACATAACCCTTCTTGGATTTAGGAATAACCTTAATGCACTAAGGTTAACCAGTAGCGCACTTCTTTAGTGAAAGTGTTCATATAAGCTATCAGCAGTGATATGGCATCGCTGTCATTGCTGGGGAAAGTTAGTTCAAAGTAATGTAGTACAATATTGCATTACTCCCTAAAATCAATCGAATAATGTTAGTTAGTTAGTTACTTTTTATGGAAAGTAATGTATTACAGTACTTTTGCATTACTTTTTAAAGATGAGCAGACCTTGAGTGTCTGTTGTTATTATAATAAGTTCTATTTATGGCAAATGTAAAAGGTCTTTCACACCAAAAAGTAAAAAGTAATGATTAAACCTCAGGCTGAAGGAAAAGAAAATTCACATTTGTACTGTATACAGGAGAAGAAGTTGATTGAGTCTTGTTAGCGCTGCTTTGTAGGTGAACAGGACTCAGGAAAGCTCTCCTGGCTGTGACTCTGGAATGGGACTCGGAAACGGCTCTCTTGGCCGTGATTCTGAAAGGGCTCTAATTTTTTGTGATGCAACAACAGCATGTTTTAACGGCCTAACACATGCTTTGAAATATATGTTTATACATATTTTATGATTTATATGGGGGTAATTGTACTAATGATAACTTTCATCTTTTCTTCAACTGAATACTTATTTGTTGTTTTTGATTTATAAAAAGCATTGGCAGTCAAAATGAAAACTACTGGATGCTATTCTTAATTTTTTATGACTAACAAGATAATATATATATATATTAGTGGTGAGCCATTATCGGCGTTAATTATCGGCTGTGTTAATCTATACACCAAGTTGGGTTGGAAGCTGGGTCTATACTACTCAAGCTCGGTTTCACACTGCATGCGTAAGCAGCGTGTATTTTTCCGGCGCCCATGTTAACAGATGAGAGCTTTCACACAGCATGCAGGGGCGGTGCAGCAGTGCGTAGCGGGAGCAGAAGTATATAGAATATCGCATAACAAAGAATGCTGGCAATGACATAAATCTCAAAGCATGTGGCACACTGCATTCGAGAAGAACGCTGGAAAATATGACATGAGTAAGATGCTTGTCCAATGCCTACTGCAGTACAAGCCGCGGTTCAGCTGCGTGTGAAAAACGCTGCCAGAGTGAAAGCACAATCGGCACGTGCTGCTCCTGCTCTGCATATGCACCGCTTCAAACTGAATCTTCTGAATCTGAAACCGATCTTCATGTATCATTTCGGACGGGACTAACACCTCTGTGTTTATTACAGAGGTAAGAGGGTCTGTTTTGTACATCTGGGCGTCACAGAGATCAAGCACTCTGTATGCAGACATTGCTATAGTCATTCAGATTGATAACAATTACAGCTAAATGGCTAGCAAAAAAATAGTCCTGCAATTTGGCTAGGTATACATCCACGCTAAAATATCATAGTGAAAATCATCATAGCTTGCGTAGTATAGACCCAGCCCACATCCCAACTATGTGAATAGATTAATGACGATATTTTTTTTATCGCGTGATAAGACTCACATGTTAATGCAGCACGTTAACTCCGAAAACGGCCCACCACTAATCTATATATTTATATATTACAGAATGTACATTTTTTAAAATTTATAAATTGCAGTTTACCGCATTTATTATGATGGTGCAGAATCCAAATCGTTTTTTGGACAAGCAAAATTAAAAAAAAAAAATAAATAAATAATTTTAGTCTATCCGCACTACATTTTTTGAAAGGTAATGGTACTTATTCTTGAGCCTATTAATTTCACTGCTTTTTCAACCACTGTCAATTCATTGAATACAAATTTTTAAGCAAAAAAAACCACGATGTTTAAAGACTAATCATGGAGAGTTTTTTGTAGTGCAACTGATATTGTTTTACTAATTTTCTGTTTTCACCTACTGGAAAGCATGCTCTTATATTAGGGTGACCATACAAGCTATTTATAATATTTATAATAAATATAATATCTTATCCTGCACACCAGCTCCAGCTATATTTTGTCTTCTTGTTCACTCACTGTTCGCTTAGAATAAATTTCTTCCCGACTCAACCATTCCCACAAACCGTGTTCGCTCTGGTAAAAATTGCGTTTTCCACTCAGGGGGCCCCCTCCATTGTTGGGACCTTAGAATCGCCCTAACTTCGGCCCTTTTCAGGACTGCGTTTAATGTCCACAATGTGATGGTGTGGTCATAAAATTATTATTGGAATGCCTGTTTTAAATTCTTCAACATTTGTTATGACATCTGCTTCAAACAATGTTAATGGTAAATTTTGTTAACTCTACAATAAGTAAATCCACTTGACTAGCTTTACTGTTTAACAGTAATGTTTAGAAAAACAAACAAATAAAAGAAAAAAAAAACATGTTCAAAGCCGTAATTCTAAATACAGTTATGCATTTTTTTTCTCTAAGATAAAGATAAAATAAAACTATCCATCTATGAAAGTGAAAGTGAAAGTGTGACCATGTAAGGTATACTATGGCCGTCCACGTCATCTGGGTTTGCGGACAGACACTGTTGGGACAGCTGGCAGTTTTTTGAGACTGCGTGGACGGTACGCATACAGCAGCGAAAGATGTGCAGTGTGCAGAACGATATCGCGAGAGCTCGCAGACCACTTTGTAGTTTTGCGAACAGCTCTCGCGGTAGCTTGATAATGATGAAACATTACACATTGTACTTTCGTTCTCTCGCAAGTAGAACTTAAGAATATGTAAAATATACGTCAGTTTTATCACGGAATCATGATCATCGGGTATGTTTATACCTTTAGTGATATTCTGTGTCAACGTAATTTGTATTTCCTATTTCACTTTGGATCTGCTGCGATAAGTGCAAAGATCGATCAAGTTTAGGTTTGCATGTGCATGTGGCCTAGTTTATTCTAGCCGTCACACGCATCGCCAACAGCTATCATTAACAAACATTTCAATGTCATTAATGCATTGTTGGTAATTAGGTTAATACTTAAATATGTTTATATATAAATATATAATTGTAACTATTTTTAAGCCATTATCATTAGCATGCTGCTTATGGTTTGAGTAGCCTTTTAAGTGCTCTGGCGTTATTTTTCTAGTATTTAGTGAAAGTTGCCAAAACAATCCAGTCAAAACCTTACTTCCCCTTTTCAAATAGATGTTTTATTGTTAATGTTTGTTATGTTTTATTAGTATTGAAATACGTAAAATTAAAAGTTTCATTAACAGTTGTTTTAATCTTAAAATGTTAGCTATAAACTTAGCCATAAATATGTAGATACCATACTTATGGTGAAGAGAAATTTTACGGATGGGAGGGCTGCTTTCACATGCTATTGGAAGTATAACAAATATGAGTTTCCTTGTCAGAAATTGGACTTGAACAGCATCTTACGTTATACTTACAACTGGGAGACTTTTGAAAGAATTTTAATAGCCAAGTCTGAGTTGGGTCAGGGTCATAAAATTTTAATTAGGCGGAGCAGAGAAATAGCAGTAGTAATGTAAAATTGTATAGATTTTTCCAACAAAATCTACATTTTACATTAGCTTTTGTTGTTATAGTTATATATATATATATATATATATATATTAGGGTTGGGACGATAGACGATACCATCGCCGATGGCCGATAGACATCACGATGCTGAGCCGGTGTTCTAACGATTTATCCTACCTTATCAGATTTTGCTACCTCCTATGAAAAAAATGGGTAGCACAATTTGATATCAGAAAATGCTACCTGTTAAATAATGTTTTATTAGTATCTACACCTCAAACAACCCTAAACCTACCCTTACTGTTAATGCAAATATAGTAAATATGAAGGCAATATTGAGGTGTGCATGCGTGGAGAGCGTAAGTAGGACGGATTCACGGGTAGGATGAATTTATAGAACACCTGTATCACGATCCTCCGCCCCGCTGCAGCGGTAGCATCAAGCTCACGAAAAATACAATGACATCGTACGATGCCAAATTGGTCAACATCGCCCAACCCTAATATACTGTATATATATATATATATATGTGAGTGTGTGTGTGTGTGTATGTATAAAGAACCATTTGATGCATATTGCATGTTTTTAAGCTTTAAAAATTATCTTTGATTTTATCTTAATTTAGGTTTTCATCAAAATATCTAGATTGCACAGTGAATGTTTTTAGGGACATTCTAAAACACTTAACGTGAAAAACGTTTAACGTGGCTTAAAGCACCTAAAAACCGATGAGGGAAACCAAAATTTATGTCAAACATTCCTTGTAATAATCACTAACTACTGTCCAAATAACAATTCCATATTCAACAGCTAAAGTGAATAATATCACGTTAAGCGTTTTCTCCCCCATAGCAGTCCATTATAAGAACACAGCTTAACGTGGTTTAATACCACGTTAAGCTGTGTTCTTATAATGGACTGCTATGGGGGAGAAA
>JAUMHR010000022.1:783948-794575 GCA_032361145.1 Enteromius fasciolatus
AAATTGCAATTATTGTAAAGTGTTAGCAAACATCATATACACACACCCTTATTATTCCAAACATGTTTGCATTTTTTCATTTTTTAAAACATATTTTTGAGAATGAATTTTGGTAACAAAACAGTTTTAGTTACATTGAAAAAATAAAGCATACGAGACATTTCTCAAAATGTCTTATTTTATGTTCCACAGAAGAAAATCATACAAGTTTGGAGTGACGTGATGGCGAGTAAATAATCCGAATTTATATTTTTGGTTAAATTTAAATTAAAAGTTAATAAAAATTAGTGAGTCCAGATTAAATTTACAAACCTAAGCAAGTGGTTACATAAAATGTTAAGCTTTATATTTCTTCAGAATTAAACTTAATGTTTTATATTAAAAAACAATGCCATACATGCCCTTGATTAAACTTCTAAAGGACCCAAAATACTTATTTTACTTGTAGAAGCCCTGGAGGTGGCGCTGTCCAGGACATTAACTGTTCTGTTGCCTTTCTTTCAAACCACATGAAACAGCCAACATAACTTACATACCCATCAAACTGGTTAAACAGCCTAAAATGGCAAATTATACTTTTAAGCCACTATGTTTAAATAAGATTAAGAGCAGGTTACATTGACTAGACAAGCATTATTGCTTTCCATTGCGAAGTGGTCCATTTACGGAGGAATACATGAAATGTCCAATTATACTTTATTTGTATCTTACATCAAACATCATAGTATGCCAGCATAAAACCACAACTTATAACAAAGAACTTTGTAACTGGTTTTCTGCTTCACTGAAGGCTCAGACTGATCAAACGCTGTCAGAGCTGCATAACAATAGTAACCAGGGTAACCAAGTGAGGATGATTAGGTGTGACAGTAAGAGGGTCAGAGTTTTCCAATTGGTCGATACAAGCGGGACGTATGAATGAGCCTGAGGGAGGGTCAGCATGACACTGTAACACAGACAAGGTAAACTGGGGGGGAGATAAAGGAAATAAATTAAACAAAACAAAAAAAAAAATCATACACACCCACAGAAAGCAAAGAAACCTAACACTTTTTCTGAAAAAAAAAAGGAAATGGAGTTAAAAAAAAAATAAATACACGTTTCTCATAATTTATTCGAGGGTGAAGTGGACATCAAAATTCAGTTGATTATAGACAATACACATGCATCATCCCATATTCCTCATAAACACACAATTAATTGTCAGAAAACACAGCAGGAATATGACACACCACGTGTGACGTTGTCAGTCAACCCGTGAACCCATTTCAGGGATGCCTTTGGAATGCTGGATATCAACCCAAGCAAGATGTTCAGGTTAGTTAATATTCCTTTACACTTCTCTAGCTGACGCCGATGTGGGATTGTTCTCCACTCCCCAAGCACACACACACACATTCACTTGCTTTTTCTTCACAACACATCTACTTTTGGCTCTTCTGCTTTCGCCGCCTCAGCTTTTGGTTCCTCCGGCTTGGCTTTTTCTGCTTGGATGTCCTTGGGCTGCTGTGGCTCTTCGGTTATTTTACAAAGTTTCCTTGGAGAAGGAAAAGAGAATTGTTAGTCAATGTTAATGCTCTGCAGAAATACACTTTATCATCTATTTCTATTTAAATAAAGAAAAAAATTGTTATTTTACATTTTAAAAGATTTTTTAAATATATTCTAGATACATAAAGCGACCCAAATCCCAATTTAAAAGTTATATAACATGTCCAGAGCTTTAACCCATGACCCAACGGTCTGTCTGCTCCCATTTAATCACAGCTAATTTTATTTGACAGCTTTGTGAGTTTGAAGCTCCACAGAAAATAGTTCTATTATTAAAATATACTCACTTTCCCTCCTCAGACGTCTTGTCAATGTACTTGCAAAGCGTGCTAATCTGCTCCATTTGTTTTTTTAGAGATTCAACCTCTGTTCCCCAATGGGACTTATCTTTGACAAACTCACCTGTGAACAGAAAACGGCATTTTTTTATATAATATACAGTAGAGACTTTATATCGCCTTGTCAATGAGGGAAGGATGTTAAAGCAAACTATGACAGCAAACAATGAGTGTAACTAGTGTAATATATTTTCAACACCTTGCACACAAGTTGTGCAATTCCAGTACCTAACAATTACTTGCAATATGCATCATTAGCTATATTTATCCAGTCATGACTGACTGGCTTTGCATTTATTGCCGCAGGAGGGCAGTATATTTTAATGGGCTTTAGCCTACTGTAACTGACAAATCGAAGTAATCTGAGGTACAAAGAAATACAATCAGTAACCTTCGTATTATTCTTTGTCAATATGGTCTTTAGAAAACATCCAAGCTGTCGTCTTGTTAAAAGTGGAAATAAAGAAATGGAAACTTACTCTGGATGTGTTTCTTTTCTGACTCTGCAGCAGCATTTTCATCTGTGAATCGTTTCTGAAGAACAAAAAACAGGTTATAATAAATCACATGTTATATAGGCCTATATGAATAGTACAATAGCCGGATCATTAAGTATGGGCTAATGGTAATACAATGAAGCACTTATGTAAAGTCTCAGGTTTATATTAATACTTATATTAATAAGTGCACATTAAAACAAAACATTAAATATCCCACATTCTACAACTCACCCTCTCTCCTTTACATGTAGCAAGGTCACCTTTTTTCTTCTCTACAAAGGTTTTGGCTACAGATAGGTCTTTGGTTAGACTGTCCATCTCTTTTTTAGTCTTTTCCAGCAGTGTGTTGATCTGGATCAGCTGATCTTGGTATTCTCCCAGAACATCTCTGGTCACTCTGAACTTAATATCCAGAAAAGAAGCCTGTTTTCTCAGTTGCGTCTCCTGCTTTTGTCTGGTATGGATGTAGCCAGCGATGCCCAGACTACACACCAAGACGAAACCCAGCAGCAGTGCAGGAAACTTCATGATGGAGGGCTCAAGAGAGAGCTGGACCGGATTCACAACCTGTCTTTCGCGTGCAGGTGTACCGATAATCAGAGCTACCTGTCTGTGAAACTAGCCCCTCCCACGAGATAGCATTATGTTGAAGAGCAAACACTGTAGATTCTCCGTGAGAACACAGATCTTAAATATTTAGTCACTTAAGTCCACCTTAGCTCCTTAATGCAACTGGTAAATATGTTAATACAGCGATCCTCGGTTAGCTTCCTTCCTGGTTTAGATTTTTTGTAACGATCAGTAGTTTCCTGCTCACCTGTAGCGTTTGAAAGGAGTGGAGACGTCTCTACAGGTAACACAGCCCACCTCTAGAAAACCACGCCTACCCCACCAACACATTTTCGAACACTTGCAGTGACGTCAATCTAATAAAGACGTACAACGTGCGTCCGGCTCATTTCCTCGAATCGGTTCTTTTGAACCGTTCTTAAAAATAAACTCTTAAAGTGATCCAGCAATTACTTTACAATATTAGACTACCACAGAAGCCATACCACGTTACTGTTTATCACGTTTTTATCGATTATATTTGTATTAATGCTGTTTTAATGTCACGTCACCCATAAAGTGACGTAATATACAAGCTATAGGCCTATATAATTTACAAAGTTTAAAAGCTGAAAATATTAAATAATTACTAATGCATATTACCATACGTTCTTCATATAACACCATATAACAGACTTTTGTTTTATGAAATATTAGTAACAAAAGAGGCTTGTTCTAAATATAAACTAATTTCCATACATTTCCAGAACAGAAACTCTAACATTCAAAACTCATTATGTTTTCGCCTATAGCCTAGTACAGAGTTAAAGGGGATTTTAGATTTATTTATTTATTTATTTTATTACTTTTATATTATATTTAGTATTAAACCGCTCTTCTATCGAGTTCTCATCTGTCATCTAAAAGTTTTATGCCAATCGTCCTAAAAAAAAAATCAAGAAGTTGCTGTCACTTATTAACCAACAGAAATGATTCTGTGTTCACTGAGTCGGTCCAGTGAGTTGATTCGAGGACGGTTCTGTATCATCACGTCGAGCAAGACAACACAAGTATAGTCAGACATTGAAAAAATAGTATTTAGCCACGCTTGAAACCTGTCACTTGAATTGAAATCCAAGTACAATGATGGACAAAATCATTTTGACGTCTATCGAGCCAAGCTTTCACAGTAGGGTAATGAAACCTCCACGTACTAGGTGAGAACCTGTTAAACGTGGCTAGAAACCGGGGATTCGATGCTCAGGCGACATGCACTTTGATGGCATGTTGGTTAGTTCATGCAAATACGAATATCCCGGTCCATCCTGTTTAACCACATTGTAATGATTGACGAATTTTGATGAGTTTTATAATGCAACGCCTGTAAACCTTCAGTCTCCTAGTTGAGTTGTCTGTGTATGCTAGATAAAGAGTTGCTTGTTATATTCTTTAATTGGAGGGGGGAGGGGGGCATGTGGATGTGAATTCTGCTATATTGTTTGCTTTGATAAAACAAAGGTGGGTGGAGAGAGTGGAAAAGTTGGTCAGAGATCACAGCAGCAGTATCAAGGAAGTTGAGCTTTTACTCTCTCTCTCACACACACACACACACTGGTTTGCTTAACCCAGACATCCAGTTGTACAGGTAAGGCAGGCTGTCGGTGTCTTTAAGCTATAGCTCTTCAGGAAGTCAGGACACGGAGTCAAGTCAGCTTCAGTCAACAGTAGAGACGTTGCTGTCATGAGAACTGAGTAGCGAGCCAGAGAAAGAAAACAAGAACAGCTTTCCCCCGAGGAACTCCTTTAGCCTGCTCTACCCTTTTCTTCTTCCCTCAGGATGAGAGCCATATCGGCAGTGGTTTTTCTGGCCTTATGTGCGCTCCTGGTTATAATCTACCAGGCTGTACAGCAGGAGCTCAACATCCGCAACCTGAAAACACGCATTGCTGTTTCCGGTCAACAGGTGAAGCTGAAGGAGGATGGGATCTTGGCAGCCAAGACGAAAGTGGACGAGATAAATAAAAAGCTTAATCCTCTGGTCACACAGAGGGATCAGCTTAAAAAACAGAAGGACGACATTAAGAAAGGCAATGCAAATTCTGAAAAGGAGCTGAGCACCTGCCAAGCTGAGAAGGTATAGTGTTACTGTACAGTGATTTTCTTTTCCTATTCTCTAATTTATGTTGATGCATTTTCATTCACTTATTTGAGAACACAAACTCTAGTAGATCACAAACTCTAGTTAGATCGTATTCATATGTGCCGAACTCCTCCCTTCACGCCCATCTCTTTTGTCTGTGATATAGGAGTATGGGAGACACAAAATACTTTTAAGCTGATGTCCTGCAGCATACGTGCTATATTCCACATAACATCATCCTATATTGCATTTCATTTTAGTATTTTTACACAAGATTTGAAATTTTTCTTTTAAAAAGAGACATATTTTATCAAGAATAGAGTAAAATATGTAATATTGTAAAATATTGCAATTATTATTATTTTTTTCTGTTTCAGTGTATTTTAAAATTTAATAATTTCTAGCATTTTAAAGCCAGTATTCTAGTCTTCAGTGTTGAATATGCTAATTTGCTATTATTAACTGCTCGAGTGTGAGTAAATTATTACAGAATGTTCATTTTTGGGTAGACTATTCCTTTAATGCATCCTTGCTAATACTCTACAACAAAAGAAAACAAATATTGCATGTATTATTTGTACCTTTCCATAATTTGTCAAACCACAGGACTGGAAAAATTATGCATTAACTGATTATGCATTTATATAAATTTAACTCCATGGACATTAGGGTTAGGTTTAGTTAGGGTTAACTTTATGGTAAAGTATGTTTATATGATCATATTTAATGTTATGATACTGTAACATTATCCAGTTTTTGGATACAACCGCTACTCAGTAGTTAATGCATTAATATAAATGCATTCACACATTAAATCCCATTGCAATTACAGTAGTTCAGCAAAAGTAGAGCACTGTATTTCCAGTTTTTCAGGTTTTCATAAGAACCAATTTACAGAAGATCAGGAACTTTAAAACATGAAATATTAGTTCATTTCATCACTCGCATGCGTTAGCGTTTAAAAGATTTGGGTCAGGACAGCTGTTTTCAACACTGGTAGTAATAAGAAATGTTACCTGAGCAGCAAATCTGCATATTAGAGTGATTTCTGAAGTATCATGTGACACTGAAGACTGGAGCAATAGCTGCTAAAACCACAGGAATAAATTATGAATTGTAGATGAAGATGAAATGTAATATATTATCCGTAATACCAGCTATAACATGCAAACTGAGATGTTTCAGGATTCTTTACAGTATTGAATTACATTGCTGTTTCTATGCAAATCAAGTGTTGTGGCAGGTCTTTTACAGTGTTCTCTGTTAAACTGAGCCTTGTGTTCTAGGTTTGTCTGCCCATGCCTAACCTTTAAGCATGTAAGTGCTCTCACACAGTCTTCTTCTGTGTCTCTCCCTCTCTTAGGACAAATTAGAGAAGCAGAGCAGCGATACAAAAGGAGCACTCCAGAAACTAAAGGGTAAATTTTAGTTACTCTTACTTTCAGGGTTTGATATGCAAATATTAATGCTCGTTATTTTTGTCTCCCCTGTTGTTCTGCAGAAGAACAAGAAGCTGAGAGGAAGAAATCTGAAGGGGAGATTGAGAGTCTGAAACATCAAGTTCTTGAGAGAGATTTAAGGATTTGCAAATTTGTGGATATTAAACTAGATGAGCCAAAGTAAGAGTGCTTGATTTGCATATATTCCTTTTAATATGATGGTCACAAACATTTACATTTATAACATTTTTTTAATTACCCTCTAATTACTTAAGGCTGCTCTGTGCCTGATCAAAATTCAATGCAATTCTGCATAAATTATGCCTGCTCAGAACCATAAACCCTAATATCACAATATACCATTGTATTTGGCTTAAGTGTTTCTAATGCCATATTTAAGCACAAAAGCACTGCTTAAATGGTTATTAGGTGTATTTACACAGTCTGTTACACAAGCGTTAATTCATTTATTTTCACTGCAATTACAGAATAACTATAATTTGACACCAGGAGCTGAAGTGGGTCTGAGCAGGCTTAATTTAGTCTGGTGTTTATGCAGTAATATTGTGCATTTACACTGAATTTCAAGCAAGCACAGAGAAGCTGTGTAAATACACCGAAGGCTGAGGGCGTGGCGACAAATCCTTCTGTACTTCTTGCTTCTGATAACAGTAATCTAGCTTCTTTGGAAAGTCTCAAAATTGTTATCATAAATTTTTTGTTGTTATTTCCGTTCACCACTATAGAAGTTATGATCTCTTATAAGAACCACAGAAACGGTGAAAGGGCCTTTGTCATGCTGTTTTTAATGTCAAAGGTCACAAATGAGAATCTTTTCCACAAGTCTTTTTTTCTTGTCTGTTCACAGGAAGTTGTGCGCAGGTGTGGTCTAAAGGAGCTTTGTGAACGAACCTGGAGTCCATTGGAGCGCTCAGGAAAAATGTTTGGAATGGAACTGTGTATAGCTTTTTCTTCACGCTGCTCTTTTGACTTGAATATGTTGTTTCACTTGAATTTGACATGAATATGTTATATATGTTTTTCATTTTAAAAAGTGAGGTATGTTACCTAATAAAGAAATGATTATATAATGAAGACAGTAACTTTTCTCATTTGCAAAAGCCTTTTTTTTTGCTTGCATGGTTATTCTTTTTTATTTCAATTCATTATTCATGTTGTGCTTCCATTGTATGTGCTTATGCAAATGTTAGGCACTGTCTGTTTGCTCATCATACAGTGTAACTTGACCTTGAGTGATGTGTTTTTTGTGCATTGCATCATTTCACTTGAGCAATTATCTACTGCTTCAACTAAAGATTCTTTAAAGAATTAGGTGTGTAACACAATTGCACGCCAGACTGGATCCGTGAGGCTTGGAGGATAGGGTGTGTCTGCTCTTGTAAAAAAAATAAAATAAAATAAAGCGAGACTAGACAAGGAATGACATTTTATTGTCAGAAGGCCATGAGCAGTTTGAACAAGCATTAGTATTCGTCATGTATTTTAATGTAATTATTAGCAGTTAGTTGTATTATGAGCGTTGTAGCGGACTGCGTATTCTCCAGTTTTGTTAACCTGTTTAACCACATTCATGCCATTTCCAGTCAGTCCCTGTGAAAGTACTTTGTGTCTCTCTTTAAGGTTTTTAAAATTGAAGAAGTTGCTTAATTCAGTTAAGTTTCTGCTGTGTGGGAGCCTGTGCGTATTTGCAGAACAAATTATACTGTCTTCAAAGTTGCTCATTTAAAAGGACACACAAATGTGTTCTAATGAGAAGAGTGTTTACCCACCCTTTTAATAGAATATACACAACAATAGACTTTTCAACAGCCACAACAGAAACCTGTAATTCCTGATTATTAAAAAGATATTTTTTTTCATTGTGGGAAAAAAAATATATATATATATATAAACAAACATAATTTGGGGATATTGATTTTCAGTGTCTTTTTAATGTATCTATTTTTTTAATGCTATTTAGCCTTTTAAATACATAAACTATGATTTTGATGTTTCCTCCAGTTTTCACATTTCACAATATACAAGATATACAGTACAATATACAAGTGAATGATACAAAATTAATGATTAATTTATATGTATGTATATATATATATAGGCTATATATATAGATATAAATATACTGTGAGGCAAAAAAGTATTTAGTCAGCCACCAATTGTTCTCCCACCTAAATAGATGAGAGAGGCCTGTCATTTTCATCATAGGCATACCTCAACTGAGAGACAACATGAGAAAAAAAAATCCAGAAAATCACATTTTTAATGAGTTAATTGGTAGATTCCTCTGTAAATATTTGATCACCTACAAACAAGCAGGAAATGACTCTCACAGACCTGTAGCTTCTTTAAGAGGCTCCTCTGTCCTCCACTTGTTACCTGTATCAATGGCATCAGTTTGAACTCGTTATCAGTATAAAAGACACCTGTCCACAACCTCAGTCACACTCCAAACTCCACTCCCAGCGACAGCCCCAAAACATTACTGCTCTAGAAGAGATCTGCATGGAGGAATGGGCCAAAATACCAGCAACAGTGTGTGAAAACCTTGTGAAGACTTCCAGAAAACGTTTTACCTCTGTCGTTGCCAACAAGGGTATATAACCAAGTACTGAGATGAAATTTGTTTTATTGACCAAATACTTATTGTCCACCATAATTTGCTAATTAATTCTTTAAAAATCCTATTTTTTTTCTCTCTTGTTTTGTTGAGGTATACCTATGATTAAATGACAGGCCTCTCTCATATTTTTAAGTGGGAGAACTTGCACAATTGGTGGCTGACTAAATACTTTGCCCCCCCCACTGTATATAAAGTTATAAACCACATTATAAAGCATTAAATGTGAAGGCTTAGCATAGTAATGTGTGTTTTTTATTTAAATGGTTTTGGTTTATGTTCTCTGTTGATAAATGGCCAGGCCAATCTTGCTTAGCTCTCTGATATGCAGCTGTCTCTCCTGCTCCAGCATCCTGAATAACGCTTCTCTACGGACCTGGAAGAATATAACAATTTTGTCCTGCTGGCAACACTATCAACAACATTTACAAGTCAAAGCAAAATTTGAATCTTCTTTTAAAGCAAACACCACACAAAAAGCTGAAAGAACTACTGAGGAGGTGTGGTGTATACTGGAGCTTTTGCAAACAGAAACACTGGTAGAACTGGATTACTAAAGGCCAACAAACACTAAAAATAAATTCAGATATTATTAAACTTAAAGTAAGAATGTTTGGAAATAAGTCCTATAACAAATATTGAACAATAAAATACATCATAATAAAACATGTTTAAATGTTTATATGCGTATAACTTTGCCAAGAATGATTAGCTATTATTATTATTAGTGATGTCTGTTATGTGTGTATATATATATATATATATATATATATATATTAGTACATTCACATGCATGTATATATTTAATAAATCTATGGTACATTTATATGTTAAATATATTTATATGACTACATTTATATTTATATATATATATTTTTTTTTTTTCAGTATATGTAGCATGTGTGTTTTCTTTATATATACATACATAATAAATATATACACAGTACACACATATATTATGTTAAAAAAACAACAACTTTGATTTGAAATGCAATTAATCGTGATTAACCATTTGACAGAACTAATTATTTTTATATAATAATTGCCATTGACTTTAATTTAGGTTTTAATTTTTCTAATTTATTTTAACAATATTTCACATTTGTAGTTAGCTGGCATGTGTATTTATTAGTGTTGCCAAATGATTTATATATATATATATATATATATATAAATACAAACATCTGCATGTATATCTACAATTAAGACAAAAATATATTTGAAATAAAAAATAATATTTATGTATTAAATATATGTTTAGATATATTTTACGAATATAAACATGTTAAAACTAAATACTAAATATATACTGTGTGTGTGTCTTTATATATACATAATAAATATACACAGCGCACAATGTGTATTTTTAAATTTATTTAAACCTATTTAAAACTAGACTACAGAAGAGTCAAGTTTTAAATAGGTTTAAATAAATTTAAAAATATCGAAACACTTTAGTCATTTTATAGTGC
>JAUMHR010000022.1:813720-829320 GCA_032361145.1 Enteromius fasciolatus
ATGGAACTGTAATGCGGTCAAGAGAGCTGCCTGGAACTACGTTCGCCGTGCGTTTCCCTGAAAATAATTGCACACCTTAGAACGTTCGTCAGCCAATCAGATTCAAGCATTCAACGGCCCTGTAGTATAAATGGCTCACTGTAAATACTGCATTACATCAGTAGCCGAAAACACATTTGTGTTTTGATGCTTCATCCACACCACTAGGTGTCAGTATGTGTTAGACGAAAATTTCCTTATCAGCCAGCATAACATAAACGAAACTACTGAGTGGAGCTTTAAACACATTAAATGTCACCAAAACGTTCAGTCTAAAAACATTTTGGTTATTTTCAGATTTAGATGAACAAATAACACATTTTCAATGTGGTCTGCAGTATACATGTGTGCATGTTCCCCAAAAGAACATTGGAAAGAAAAGATCACCGCAGCATGTGTTTCTTCTTCTGGTCATGAGAAACTAGGTCATCTGTGAGCCACGTTACAGCCATGCTGCAGAGAAGAGAGTCTCCACCAGCAGCTCTTTCCCACAGCAAGACCAATCCATTCCAAACAAAAACCAACTCGCACAAAAACACCAAAAACAGAGACAAATGAAGTAAACAAAGCACAAATGAGCAGGAATGGATTGAAGCTATCATTTAGACAGCTTGTCATCATCATCATCCTCTTGATCTCTCTCACTGTATCTCTCATTCTCTTTCAGTTTCAGTCTGCCCCAGATGGGAGTTTGGCATTTGGCATCTTAATCAACTGGGTTGTTTGTGTCAATGTGGGTTCAAACCTATAACCAGGGCACAAGCACTGATTGCAAGTAAACATACTAAAATCAGGTCCCACCAGGACAATGCAACTTCATTTCAATTGTGTGTTTTATATCGAATCTAATTTAGCTGTAAATATAAGGATGCACGACAAATCTTTAGAGAGGCACGCAGGCTCAGTTTGCGATAATTATGGCATCCTGTTACCCAAAGGTGTGCTGAGACTTACTGAGAGTCCATAAAAGCATAGCAGCAGCATGAATCATTTGGGTGTGGAAACGAGGAAATAAATGTGGAAGTCTAAAAAGGAATAGCCGCACGGTCACTGCCTATTTCACTCTATAAAACACCTGAAGAACATTCACATTGAGAAAAATACATTCTGTAGGGAAGGTCTAGCGTAACTGTTGTACCAGTCGTTCTTTCATATGCACAAAAAGTATTCCCATTTTGGGCTAGTTGAAATATTATACTATGGGGAGTAATGTGTAGCTTTGTTTTTGTGTTACAGAAAGCCGCTGTCATTGCAGACAGGCTGTAAATCGTACAGACTGCCAGTAAGTCTCAACATGCGGATTTAGTGTTTAGGTGTCTGTCGTCAGTCCCTGACCCTGTAAATCCAACTGCTTTGACTATAAACAAGCAGCGGCCAGTAAAGAAATCACTTTCAGCTCTCCCACAGAGCATGAAGACTGAATTCATGAAGCTTTTTGCTCCAACAAACAATCAAAAAACATAAACAGTCATTTCAAAGTTTGGGGTCAAAAAACATTCTGTTTCTGAATTTTTATTTTTTTTTTAACTGTCAGGACCACTACCATCAAAATGATTGAGAATTAGCATATAGTTTGGATTGGTGGTATAGGTCTGTTCTGGGTAAAAACTCTCTGCCCATCCATGCAGCCTGTCATAAAATAGGGTAAACTTTGTTAAACAAAACAAAACAAATATATATCATTACTGTTATAAATGGCATTTAGGTCTGATTCTGGGAAACATACTGTATCAGAAAGCCAAGTTCTGACTGTGATGAAAGGTGGAGCTGGGGATGGAGGAGATTAATTAGCTCATGAATAATACTGAAGAGTCCTTATATTGGAATGCTGTAAATAGGCCTTGATTTCCTGTAGGTAGAAGTGGATAAACTGAGAGTCAGCTGATGCAAACTTGACTCACGTGACCTTTTAGAAGTAAAGCTACGCTTGCTTTATTCTGCAAGAATGCACAAGATTACAAAATACATTAAGCGAATTTCAGGAGGAGCACGCACGAACGATTGCAGCTGCCACCAATCTCCTTATTATTGATAACCCTGCGAATCTCCTCTCCTCCGCCTTAAATACCGCTCACTCCCTATCCTCGGCTCCTGCGTTTTTTGTCTTCCTCCACCTCCCCTTCCGCCACCCGAGACAAAACCGACCCTCACGAAGGGTCCCTCGTTTTGCCAAGTTCTCTACTTCCTCCGAGGGGCACGCGGGGACCAGGCTGGGCTCCGAGCATCTGTTAACCCTAGCCTCCTAGAGGGTTAAACCTCCTAGGGCTCGGAGGCCGCCCTGCTCCCTGCCTGTTCCCCTGACAGTTCGCCAAACAAGCTATTTTATCGCCGAGGTAGTGGGAACTAATGAAATATATATTTCTGTTGTA
The DNA here is from genome assembly GCA_032361145.1 of Enteromius fasciolatus. NCBI lineage: Eukaryota > Metazoa > Chordata > Actinopteri > Cypriniformes > Cyprinidae > Enteromius > Enteromius fasciolatus. The sequence continues at coordinate 816,129 of JAUMHR010000022.1, forward strand.
ATTCAGATGTAATTCTGAAATTTCTGTTCAGAAGGTATCATGATTTCCACAAAACTATTAAGCAGGATGACTGTTTTTAACAATAATAATGATAAGAAATGTTTATTCTTATTAAGAACCAAATCATTATCTTGCAATGATTTTTGAAGGATCATATGACAATGATGACTAGAGTTAAAGCCATATTTAATTAAAAGTTATTTTAAAGTGCAATAGCATTGCACAACAGTTCAATCTCAAGTTCATTTATTTATAAAGCGCATTTAAAAACAGCCACAAGACTAATCGAAGTGCTATACGTTAAAATCAAACCACGAACACAAAAAAACAGAAATAATTTTTTTTTATTAATCCTTGGTGAGAGACATTTTAAAAAATCATAAAAAAAATTGTGTTACATATAATATACATAATATATAGGTCAAACAGATTTATATGGATACCTTTTGCTATATATTCCTTGCCAAACATCAATCATAACTCTATTTTTATTTTAGTAACAGCCAATCATGAAATCCTGTCATTAATGTCCTTGCAGTGACTTTCTCAAAATTTGCTTTACTCAACTAATCTATTTTCATGTTGCACTTCCAACAATGATGCTTATAAAAACTAAGATTACTCTTGCTAAGAATATAAAATACTTTTTAAAAAAGGTGAAACTTATAATTCACAGAGGCACATTTGTTTCCCACAAGGAAAGAGACTTGCATGTGAAGTATTTACATTAAAAATGGCATAGTGGAGTTAAAATTCTGAATAATTGCTCTGTAAACATACATCTCATCAATCCCATAATTGCACAACATCCAACTAGCCACAGATTCTTTATGCATTCAAGGTTCTAGATTTTTTTTTTTTTACTATAGCGCTAAAAGTTATAGCTATTCAAAGTGAAAAATAGAAGTAATAACAGGCCAGAGCAGCTTACACTAGATTCCAAACAATGCATCCAGTAAATACAGTACGTCATACGGCTCTAATGTAATGTTCTGCTTTTGTGTATTTGTATTCACATTTGTATACACACAGACGCCCTACCACCCACATGCACAAACAAGCTTTTAAAAAGGGAAGCTGATACCCTCAAGCTTAAACATACGAGTATACCACACAAACACGCTTCAGATGCCCAGATGTAACCACTCGTGTACGCATTCGCAAACAAAACAAGCACAGAAATGCACCATCACGCACATCGTTCAGTGACCCCAATAATTGCCATTAATAAACACGCTGCTCCTGGTTGCCCTGGCTAATTTATTCTCCCCATGCATGTGAGGTGAAAGGTCAGGCATGTTAACAGGCCACTAAGAGCTTCCTCGGCCTGGGGATTAGGTTGGAGGCCAATGGGGAGGGTCTAAAGGGGGCTGGAAACCCTCCACAAGAGGTCATCTGTATTTCACAGCCGACTGCGAGAGGGCAGGGCCCACATGCTTAAGCGCCCAATAAAAAGGCCTGGCAGGATGTTGCAGATCGTAAACTGAATTTCAACAACCCCCCTGGCACCCCTCCCTCTGAGGAAAAGAAGACATTCTGATGCTTTATTGCCAATTAATAGTGTTGGGTGGAAATTTTTTTTAGTGTTGTAGTAATTTAACTCCTTATGATGTGGTCTGAATGTATAGGTGTTTGGTATTGTAGTATAGTGTTAGTGGTTTGTAGTTTTAATGAGGCATAATGTAAAGACAGTCACAACAAATATTTAAGTGAACACTCACTGTAAACCAAATAGTTCAAAGGAATTACCATTTTAAATCTATTAGTTTTTTTACTGTTTTAAACTACCAGTTCTGCTGAAAAATTAAGTTGGAGATGCATACCGAATTTTTTAAATATATAAACAATAAAATTATTATTATTTTAGTGCATTTTTTAGATTAATGTTACAATATTTCCTTGTTCTGAGACTCCCAATGGATTATTAAGTTAATAAATTTAATTTAAAATGTTGGTTAGTTTAATCCATTTCCATAAATCAGCTGTAACTGTACATGCTTTCCAAATTCTTAATAGCAGTTCATCTGAAATATTGTAAATGTCACTGTTTGTATGGTCAGTCTATTGTATGTTCAAGAATACAGTAAATACAGTCTTGTATATATACACTAAAACAAGTGTGAAATCTTATTAAAATTTAAAATGCTTTCCCTTTTAATATATTTTAAAATGTAATTTATTTATGTGATGGGGAAATGCTCAATTTTCAGCAGCCATTGAAGTCTTCAGTGTCACATGATCCATCAGAAATGATTCTAATAATTCTAATCTGTATTATTTTTAATGCTGAAAACAGTTGTGCTGCTTAATATTTTTGTGGAAGCTGTAATGCTTTTTGATTAATCCAAACTTTTTAAAACATCATTTGACAAACAATTTACTGTCACTTTTGATCAGTTCAATGCATCCTTGCTAAATGACGGTATTAATTTATTTTTTAAAAATCACTGACCCCAAACTTTTGAACATCTAAAGTGCTTATTTTATATGTGTTGAAAATAAATATATTCATGTGTGGTGTCATGGTACCTCTGAGGATGTAGTTCTGGTAATTTTGGTCAGCCTCAGCTCCCACTTTAATAAGACAAGTGAGTCCTTCAGCCATCACAAACTCATGCACCAGATCTTTATCATCCTGCAAAAGGAACACAAGCAGCAGAAGCTCAAAATATGTACGAAATACCCAGAAGAAATACAAAATCGACGCAAATACATACATTAATGCATCTCAAAATCAAAACATCCTACAGAAATCAAATAAATCATACTCCATAACATGACCACAAATAGTGTGTTTTATTCAAACAGAACTGCAGAAAGGCCCAGTTGTGTTTAGAAAAATGGGCTTGATTTCAAGCTGACACAGCCCAAACTGAAGCTTATGAATTCCTATCTGTCAAACGCTCTGTCAGCATTTTCTCTATGCTCCCTAAAGATTTCTCCTCCTACACCAACACATGTTGCATTGTTCTGCAAACTCTCTGTCCACCAGGTGCTGGGAACTTCTTAAAATAACCTAAAAAAAATAGCCCAACATGCCTTTATGAACGATTTAAAGGTCAACTTAGAAAAAGACAACAATTCATTTAAAACCTATTAACCTGTATTATACAATAACCTATGCAATTATTAATCTAAAACTCATATAAAATATAGCAATTTAAAATAACATCAGTATATTTCATATAATGACTGCATTTTATAAAACCTACTTGATGACATATTTTAAAGCTAAGCTGCAGAGATATTTAAACGCACTTCTGAGAGTGTGTTGTTTTATAGAGCTGTCTTGGACTCTTCCCTGTAGAGCTCCCTCACTGCACACTTACAGTTTTAAATCCTTTTCACTTCCTACCCATGGAAACCCTTTTTGTTTGGGCTTCAGTAAATTTGGGTTGCTAAGTGCTGATCGACTGCTCCCCTGCAGTAAAGAGCCCATTAAACACACTGTAGAAGAGGTGTGAGGAGCAGTACGTGTCTCCGCTTGATTTATGGCACTCGCACGCACACAGGCCCATGGCTGAGCACACTTTACTAATTCTCCAATTGCAGCACGCATCCTTCCCTCCGTCCTGTGTGTCATGTGTGGAAGTGAAACATGCTCCTTGCTTATTTCTTCTGCTTTGGGATTCGCATGGACACACCCTATTGGCTGATCTGAAAATGATTAGGGGTGTTGGATTTGTGGAATTTATATTGGCACAGCCAGTCTATAATGACACAGTATGCCCGCGTCTGGAGAAATGCACTTTACGGCACATGCAAAATATGCTTGAACTCACGAAAGCATGAAATATGCAATTCTTACCACAATTCTTCCCGAGTCGAGTGATCAATCAGATGTCTGCTCATACATAATGTTCTCAAGTGATTCATACATCTTAGATTAAAATGCAGGGGGATTAGGAGGATTATGAGATCGGTTTCAATAAATGGAACTGCTGAATTGGAATTCTGTGTGTGTGTGTGTGTGTCAGTGTTGTGGGGAGTAGCTAACTAAAAGTAGTACTGTTACTAACTAAACTACAATAAAGCAGCAGCTGTTTTTAAAACAGTAGCAAACAAATTCTTCCAACAGTTTTTACATCAGAGTTGTGATTTTAATACCCACAACTGCAACTATATATTTCACAAACTGACTTTATTATATGTCTCAAAAAAAGTTTAACTTACTTTCTTGTAATTGTACCTTACAGTTTGACTGTATATTTCACAAATTCAACATATCTCAAAACTATGACTTTGTTTCCACTAATTGTGACTTTATGTCTCATAATTATGACTTTAAATTTCACTATTGCAGTTGTATAGCTAACAATTGCAATGTTGTATTTTACAGTTTGGCATTGTCAAATTTTTCATTTGTTTGTTTTTCATTATTGTGATGATATCACTCATAAGCTAAAGATTGCAACTTTGTATCTCGTCTTTTTAATTTACAGTATTTTACAATAAACCCATGCTCTCTGAAAAAAAAGTTAATGAGGCAATTGCCTTGCTGAATTTTCATTGTCATTCAAACAGTCTGGTTGTTGTAAACATTGCTGTAATTTGAAAATCAAATGTCAAATTAGAAGCACTAGACACTTTTGAAATTGCATACTATCTACGCTAAACCCTACCCATCAAATGAAAAAGCATTTTCTGAAGTAACAATGCCATTTTAGCTCGCCTCTTTGAGTCTTTGAGCTCTTTTAAGGACTTGCTGTGTTACATGGTGGTCATACTGTACCTATATTCTCAGCATCTCAACTGCAATGCTGTACCGGGTGAGCTACCAAGCAAGTTTACTACATTAAAAAAAAGACATAGATTTGGTTATGTAATGCAAAAGCCGGATTTACAGGTTTACAAATAATGCACTATATTAAAAAAGGGTGCTTTCAGGTCATTGCATAGTATTGTGGAAAGAACTGTGGGAATATAAGCCTTTATTCCTTGCAATCTCAATGGTTGAGTATGTCATGTTATTTTTGTTTTCTTCACGAAAAAAAAGTATTCTCCTCTCATCGCTAAACTGTAGTTGATCCACTGATGTCACATGGACTGTTTTAGTTTTTGTTACGTTTCTGGATCTATTTCAGTTGTATTTCTGTCTACAGAGGGTTAGATGGCTCTAATTTGTGTTCTGAAGATGAACGAAGGTTTTCTGTGTTTTGACGGACACAAGGGTAAATAATTAATAACAGAATTTTCATTTTTGGGTGAACTAACCCTTTATTTCATTAAAATTACAAATTTTTACCAGCGCTAATTAAATTCTAAATCATACTGTATATGCTCTTATCTAGCTTCATACCTAATTAGCTATTTTTGTTAGCATTAGGTATTGCAGCTAATTAGTTTTTAGCATAAAAAGGTTAGCTTTACTGTTGTTTAACTATGAGTAGATTGTAGCCTGACAAGCTACATTTCAGTAGCTTTCCCAGCAAAGTTGTGTATATATGCTTTCACAAAGCTATGTTTATGTTTGTTTCAGCTCCAGAGTATTTTTGTGTGTTTATGCATAGCCTCTGGCAGGTTTAAATTACACACTTGTTGACAGGTGTGAAAGTTTCAGGTGCTTTTGCCATTAAAAATGGTAAAACTTTAGTGGAAAGACATTTAATCTCATACAAACGCACAATGCGGTGGTCAGACATGGTTTCTCTAGAGGAAAAACAGTAGCTTCCAGCACATCTTTAAAACCAATCAATGATGGAGACTCCAGCTTTGGTATCTGGCAATTTCTGTGCAGTGAGAGAAATTCCAGCACAGCCGCACAGCTGAAACATGCATGAAAACACAGACACATACTCGCACACATGTGCTGCTGACAAAAAGACATTAGCAGGTGCTCTGCGCTAAGTCGAAGTGGGAAAGCTCACCTGAAAGATTTGCTTGAGAGAGAACAGCGCTCTTCGCAGCTCACGTCCGGTCGAATTGTAGAGCTTTTCTGCGGAAGGAAACAGGAAAAGCGATTTGAGTTGATCTTCATGTAACATTTGGATTATTATTATATATTAAGGGACAAATTCCTCATAATTTAAACACTTTACACATAATTTAAACATAATTTTACCACAGCCTAGGTAAAGAACCGTTTTTGTGTCATAGGCCCGGTTTCACAAACGGGGTTTAGCTTAAGCCAGGACTAGGCATTAGTTAAATTAAGATATGTAAGCAACTTTTACAAAAATGCCTTATAAGAAGATATTACAGGTGTGCATCTTAACACAGAACAATGACACTGACCTGTTTTAAGATATGCCAGAGCAAGATATTTTCATCTGAGACAGCTCAAACATGCAGTTTAGTCTGGGACTAGCTTAAGCCTTGTCTGTGAAACCGGGGGATAGTGTTTACTGTTTAAACTGCAGTGCTTTAGTCTGCCAGCGTGTGGCAGGCTTGAGCAAAATAATGTCCGTGAGCATTAGCGCAGTAGCTAAAGGCAGACTCAGCCTCTGACTCAGCATCTATATGAAATAATGAGCATGCATCTCTCTCTCTCTGTATTCTCGATTATCTCTTTATCGATGGCTCTGAGGAGCTGTATACAGAAACCTAAGGCCGAAGCTCACAACATACTATGCTCTCTCTCCGTTTCTCTTTCTTAATGTGTCCCCATAGAGAACTCTCATTAACATTCCGACCTCAATATTGGCAGCCTGAGAGTCCAATTTAATCTTGCCTACTGCTGAGTGTGTGTTTGTGAATGTCAGACTCTCTCTCACTCTGTGTGTGTGTGTGTCAATGCACGACTTTGCATGCGCATATTATTATACGCATGTGAGAAAGAATATTAGTCTATTAAATAGCAAATATAATACAAAAGTAATGTCATCTACATTGTATGTAATGAAGGTCACTTGGTAATTTGCATTAACTGCATAGTATATAGTGGACACATAACATGTAAGCTACTTTCCAACTGCCAGTTTGTCTCGCATTTGGCTTTTACTGATTCAATTCTGGTCCCGGTATAGAGAAAAAAAAGCTCCACTAGTTTAATTCTCTAAATCCCCAATTGCTAAGACAGGAAGAGATGAAACTGCTAACAGGTTTCATTGCTAATAATTACAGAAATACAATCCTCCACACAGGAGCGCCATATCCACCCATTTTATAAATATTCTCAAGTATTTGAACCGAAGTTATGCGTTTATGCGCCAGAGAGGAATTTTTCTTCCGGTTTGGCTTAATAATGGCCGGCGCATTTCCAGAGCTTGTTTTCATATACTGTACAGCAACGACAGGGTTTTGTGTTGGGTTTGACAGGACCACACCACTGTGATTTACCTCAGGCATATGTTTCTGTTGTGGGCCTCAACAAATCATGTGGAGCAAAGACAAGAACCGCATGAACCAAAGCCAGCCATCTTACTTTTCAACCAATGTGTCAGAACTTTAATCTGGCTTTACTCACATGTAAATCAAAGCCACCTCTAGGGAGAAAAGACCTCTGGCACACCTGTACGCCTCAAGATCCAGATTTTAAAGAACAAAACAATTATTTAAGATAAACAACTTAAGTCTCCTTAAAACAACTTGACAAAAACCTCTCAAAAAACTAGTCAAACTGAACTTTAAAAGATTACCAAATCATTTTAGTAATATAAACATTCCTTTAAAGGGACCATCTCCTTATTCACTGAAATACACTTGTAATAAACAATTCTTGCAACAAAATAGTCAGAATTATGGGTCATAAGCGTACATTTTTCAAAACTGAGTTTTATACGTCATCTGAAAGCTAAATAAATAAGTTTTCCATTGATGTATGGTCAGTGTTGTTGGGTTAAGGCATATTTTTATGGATAGGATATTTGGCCGTGATACAACCATTTGAAAATCTGGAATGTGAGGGTGCAAAAAAAATCTAAATATTGAGAAAATCACCTTTAAAGTTGTCCAAATTAAGCCCTTAGCAGTGAATATTAAGTAAAAATATGTTTTAATATATTTACAGAACGAAATTAAAAAATGTATAAGATTCATAAATCAATATCTCTAGAAAAGAGTGGACATACAGGCTGAAATTTAGACTTCAGCAGCATCTGGTGGTAATTTGTTCTCTTCCTCACATTACTCTCATGATCAACACAAACAACAATAAAAGCACATTCTGTTCAAGCAAACTCAGACTTCAAGCTTCCTCCATCTCCTGTTGTCAAGAACCTTAAAACCATCTCTTCTAAAGCCTCCATCCATCCTTCCCTCTCTCGGGTATTTCTCTGATCCTGCTGGAATAAAGGAGGCCGAAAAGGACTAATCTTTACTCAGGGGTGTCCATATTTGGCCCTCACTTTCTCTCTTTTTATTTTCATGAATCATATTCTCTTTCTTCAGAACCCAGTGTTCTCTCTAACTCTACCTCTGATTCATCAAACTGGATTTCAACAAACTAGCATTTTCAAGACTGCTTACTGTACAAGAGCTTGCTAGTTTTCCGCTGCATCATTGGAAATAAATTTTAAAGCATGGTTTTAAAATCCGATACCCATTATTTTCTACATGTATTTATTTATTTTGCAGCAGGTAGAATCTGTCCCAAAAAAGCAATTTGCATAATTAGCTAAATGAGTCATGGTTTGGCTGATTAGACTAGGTTTTACTCTGCTGGTGGATGTCAATGTTTCCTACAGAGAGAGAACATTACAAAAACAAACATTAATAAAAACTGTCATTTGTTCATAAGTCAGTAGTTGAAAATCGAAATCAACACTACTAGAAGTTAAAACTCCCATAACTTTTATTCCTTTTCACACGATTCATTAAAAAAACGTATATATTTGACATTAGTGCCACATATCAGCTGCATATGCATAAGGTTAAAGATGAAGAGCTCCGGTTTGAACCCTGTTAAGCTCAAATCTGCATTAAGGAAGTTAAAATAGCATCCATAAATGTGTTTTTATATCATTTTTGCATTTGTTTACACTATTGGGTAGATTTAGGGTTAGGTTTGGTTAACTTTGAGTGACACTACTTGAATATTTGAATTATGAACCAACACAATTTATACCTGAAGCAATTTAACACAAACACAGCAATATGTGCCTATATCAACGTAACAAAAATGTGCCAGGGCCACATATTGAACTTGCGTAATAGCGACACTCAGTGGACATTTTACTTTGAAACTTACATAAGTTACATAATAACGGTGCTGCAGAAATGTATTCGGAAGCGAATGAGCCTGGGTTGTAGTGTTCAGTGTTTTCTGATTCACTAAAGAGAACCAACTCAAATTCATTTACTTAGGATTCAGGCTATACTGGTAATGTTGTGTATTTCTGTTTAATTAAAAATACAGACTCATACGAGTCATTCTTGAGGAATCAGGGTAAATGTTTTTGATTCACTAAAAAGAACTTGCTCATAAGAGTCTATCATTTAGGAATCAAACGATATGTCACTGATTTAGGAATCAGGTTGGACTGATCAAGTTTCATGTTTTTGATTTAATAAAAATAATTGCTTAATTAGAGCAATTTATTCGGAAAACAAACTTTGTACTTTGCTATTCTTCTTTTATTATCGCACACAATGTACCACCGACATAATCACTGTCTCTCTCACGTTACCCAGAATTCACTCCACAACCCACAACCCTCCCTCCCCAGACCTCAATCGCCCTGCTTTAAGCCTGGCAGACTGGCAGCAGAGCTCTGTGATCACTGGAGGATGAAGGGTAATGAAGAGGAGGGCGAGCGTGGGATCATTTCTCACGGACCCTCTTACTGCCACACGGCCCAACGATCTGCAATCAGACACGCGCTGATTCAGCTAATCTCCAGTTCCTCTTTGCGGTTTCTGGATGAGTCTCGTGAACGTGATGATCACAAAGATCACAGAGTGACAAACACACTCAATCCCTCCACAGTCATAAAATCTGTGGATCACGACACGGATCTTGTTGTATCATGCAATGAATCCTTCTCTTGGAATGTGTGTGTGAGACCGACTCAGTAATTTTGCTACTGTGTTTGCGTGATCTCTCTATATATGTCGGGTCAGACAGTCTACTGTAATTCAGCCCTACACAGACTTTCTCCAATAAACCTGTCACAGAGTTATTCCTGCCTGTCATACAGCCATATCTGCAGACACACACACACACACTTACATATACAGACACACACACAGCACAGGGAGAGTGAGGCCCTGCTTTAATGAGAAATATTTCAGCTCTGATTAGTTCCATACCAGCTGGCAGGGATAAGTGCCCGCAGTACTGTCCTTTGTCTCATCACGTTCAGGATGAAAAATAATAATAGTGGACGAAGAGACAAAGGAGCCAGTGAAAGAGTGTGAGACAGAGAGAGCAAGGAAATAGATGTAAATATTTATAGTGTGTATACACTGGTCCTAAAAATATTTGAACACTAAAATAAAATAACAGTACTTTCAACAGTGTACATCAACTGATTAACTTTGCTTAAATATCATTAATTTAAATTAATGATAAAAGTATAAATACTACTCTTGCAATTTTTATCTTGCAAACAGGCAAAAAAAAAGAATTATAAGAATCAGAATTTTAATAAAATAAATAAAAACAATTGTAAAAATATCAGGCTGTATTATTGTGTTATAGATGCAGAAACATGCAAACTAAAATAAAATAAAACAGCACTGTCTGCTTGTCTTGCTCTAGGCAATTTTAATTGATTACCTGTGACAATTATGCAACAGAAGTAAATATTGCTGTAAATGTGAGTGCATGAGAACATGCAATTAGGTAAACAATTTCAAAACGGTTTTTAATAGATGTTTCATTAAAACAACTGCCATGTTTTTATGATGATATACTCCGCTAAGCCAACTTACATTAAACACTAAAAAGAGCTACAGGTATAACTGTGGAACATAAGATAAATTAATGTTTGATATTTTATTCATTCAATGAAAATAGGGCCAGTGTTGTTTTTAGACCCCCTTTAGCCTCAATGTATGCACAAATATATAATGATTTTTTTGTGTTATATAGAAGTCATATAGGTTTGGAAAGGCATAAGCATCAGCAAGTTTTCATTTTTGGGTAAATTAACCATTTAAGAGTGAAAATGCGTGTGGGTTACATGTGACCTGAGGCATCGCAGTTCTAATATTATCATACCAATGGCACCTGCTGCCCCTCAGCGGCTCGTATAGAAGCTAAAGAGATGAAACCATGAATCGGCGTTTACAACTTTACACCTTTTCAGTGCTTTCTGAGGTACAAGGTCATGTCTCCTCTGAAACTGGTGTGTGAACGCCTCTGTCTGATGATAATAATAACAATTATCCAGCAATAAAAGCAAGAGCAGTAATTTTGCTGCCTCTCAGCTGCCGTAGGGGCTGCTGGGAAGCGATACAGTGGGATCTGAATGAGAAAATGAGAAAATCAATAAAGCCTTTATACATGGTGAAACTTTTCACTTTCAGTGTCAGAACTTGTTCAAGCTTGGTAACAGGTTGTAAAAAAAGTCAGATTGTTTAAGTGAATACTGCTCTGGTTAAAAAAATAGTTTGATTCATTCATTCACAAATGATTGACATGATTCAACTGCTTAATAAAACTTAAAAAACGTAAGCTTCGAACGAAGCAAAACCCTTCTGTTGACAAATGTCAGACATCTCCAATTATTGAGTGAAGAGTGAGAGGCTCTGCTCATTCTTTAAAGTCCATCTTAACCTCCATACAATCAAATAAAACGATCCATAGAACCCCACCATACTTTTTTTTGTTTTGTTTTTCCATAATCCATTTCATTTGGATTCCCTTAAAAACATGAAGGAAAAGATCTGACGCTACTTCAGCTGCATCGCAAAACGTCCAAGTCTCTTCAGACCACCTGCATTATTTTCTCTCCCTCCACCTCTTTTGCTCTGTTCTTCATTTATGGAGAGAAAACAGGAGTAATTACAGTGAAAACCTTCCCAACATGAGTGTGGGCTCGTAACATGCCGCTTTATGGCCTGACAGGCTTCTCGGCTTTCATCCTCTCAGTCGGTCCAAACATGGAGTGGGTGATAGGTCAGAAAATGCAGATAAACACAGGCAGGTGGGAAACATTAGGCAAAAATGCAGGTAATGATGAGATCACTCAAAAAGCAGAGGAAACCAAAACTGGAGAGGATTTACTGGGTGGGGCAGCGAGTGGAAGTTTGTGTGTATGAATGAAGATCTTAAAGAAGACGTTCATCCTCCAATTGTGTGTGGATGTACATCCGATAATAAGTAGTCAGCTCTTCAACACAGTTATTTCATTTGTTTCTGCCACTTGTAGTTTGTTCAAATGAACGTTGAGCTTTGATGAGAGCCAGATGGAAGTCTGGTACTTGGTGTTTGATTAGTTTTAGCCTAGCATGGGCCACAGAGACAGAAAACAGTCCAAACGGACATGGATTCCACAAACTGTGTGCCATCACCTACCCAGAAGTTCACACTTTTTCCTGTCAGAAATCAAGAGAAAATCAACAACAAAGCAGACAACCATCCTTCAGTCCATTAATCATCAGCAACAGAGGTTGAAAAGAAAGGCTTTCTCTTTTTATGGGAAAAATTTGACTGGGAACAGAAGGCTTTGTGATGGATTCATGATCAAAACGCCACCACGCCTGAATTTAAATAAAGCGTGAATTTGGAAACAACTCATAAAACATTTAAAACGGGGTGGATAAAAAGACTTGAAACCACATTAAGAAAAATGCAAGCAATTAGGAGTCGTGTTGGCATACTACGTGAAATCTGAGGATTTGTTAAAAAAAAAAAAAATTATTCACAGTGTGCAGGGATTCATAAAACAACTGGCTAATTTTAAGAAACTTTGATGTTCGGTATATGGTGGGGGTGGATGATCAGCCAAAATTCAGGATCTATCACAAATGTCAAACCAAAAAATAACATTTTCAAGTCATTTAAGTCACAGTCATGAACATTGCCAATTACCACACACACACAAACACACACACACACACACACACACACACACATACAGAGCATTCATTTAGATTTCTTCAGTTCTGAAGCAATAAATCTTGCGTCCAATTCTTGCTATAACAAACATTAACTATGACCTTTGCCTCAGTAAACTCCTAATTTGCATCTTATTAATAAGGTAGTTGTTAAGTCACTCAAAACTGCACTCAAAACTGTTTTCTCTCGGGTACATTGCAGTGTAAGCTTCACATTAAACATTACTGCATCATGCTCGTCAAAAATCCC
>JAUMHR010000022.1:829420-842916 GCA_032361145.1 Enteromius fasciolatus
AATTCCAATTCCATTTCCTTCTTTGAATTCGAATTGTTGAGTTCATTCCTGAATTGACCCCACCAACGCTTCACCACAGACTGTCCAGGAGTTGGCGGATGCTTTAGTCTAGGTCTGGGAGGAGAGCCCTCAGGAGACCATCCACCACTTCATCAGGAGCATGTCCAGGTGTTGTAGGGAGGTCATACAGGCACGTGGAGACACACACACTACTGAGCCTCATTTTGACTTGTTTTAAGGACATGACATCAAAGTTGGATCAGCCTGTAGTGTGTTTTTCCAAATCCAGACCTCCATGGGTTAATAAATTTTATTTCCATTTATAATTTTAGTGTGATTTTGTTGTCAGCACATTCAACTATGTAAAGAACAAAGTATTTAATAAGAATATTGAATTTTGTAACACTATAAATGTTTGTCTGTCACATTTGATTAATCTGTGTACATGCTGAAAAATCTTATGTGTATTACAATTTCCACAAAATATTAGCAGCCAAAATTGTTATATATATATATATATATAGTGTAGTGTGTATTTATAGCAACGAGTATTATTATTACATGCAATAGACTTAACATATATGATTAAGCCTAACAACTTTTTTGTTTGTTTGTTTGTTTTTTTTTTTGGTGAAATAGTTTGTTGTTCAGATTTGTTTGGATCCTATTTATTTATGAAATACTCGGCTGGAACTTTATAATTCTGGGCATGAATTGTTGTTCCATCAAGAATTATTGCCAGCAGGTGAAATAATAGAAACAAAGAATCCCTGCATACCATATGAGGTCACACTAAGGTGAATGATAAAGGACTCTTCGTTTTTTTCCCCAGAATGAATCTCTTTAACAAAGGTTACACAGCATATGGTTAAATGTGGCCCATTACTATACACAGAGGAAGCATTCTGTCGGTCTGCGAGGCAGATAAGAATTGCTGCCATCGCTGCGCTGTGGGATTAAAAACATTAGCAGTCTCGTTCAAGGTCACCACGCACCGAGCGCTCCTTCCTTCAGTCATACTTTCACAGCGCGATGATGTATGAACAGCGGCACAGAGCGCTTCCAGGCAAACACAACTCTAATTAACGTGGTGCAATAGCAAAGTGTGATAATGCAGGAGAAAGGAGGTCAGGAGGAAAGAGAGAACAGAAGAAAACAAACAAGAGCACATGTAAACTTTGATTCAGCTGTGCTAAATTTTTCATGATGCTACACGCAGTCTTATGTTTAATGTCTCTGTGCAGCTGCAGAGTTTTACTTCTTTCTGAATTCTGAAATGAAATCTTGGCCTTCGCTTACTCATCTTCACGTCTTTCACAATAAATTATGATCTTTGTTCTTCGAGAAAGACAATGGTGACTACAGACGTTTTTGTTTTCAGTGAATTATATTTTGGTTGTGTTTTTCTTTTCACACATGATGTTGTATGACTTAGACTTCTGTCATATGATGCTTTTCGGCCTTCAAGCCTCATCCACCATCATTATAGAGCAGAGTGAACATTCTTCAAAACGTCTCTTTGGTGTTTCACAAAAACAAATAAAACTGAGTTTTATTTCTTTTAAAGTCCAGAGGTTTTTGTGATGTTGTCATACATGTCTAATGCGTATTACATGTTCTGTTTATTTTCAGAGAACCTTTTGGATGACTTCCTGCTGACGTACCCTGTGTTCATGTCCACCAGTGACCTGTGCCAAGCCCTACTCGGTCAATATCCTTCTCATCATATGCACACATGCTCTCATATGCTTCACTGCTGATGTTGTTTTTGCTATAATAGCTGCCTGCTTACAATTTTAAAGGTTAGATGTGTTTGCTATACAATATAAACAACCATTTCAGAGTTTGGGGTCAGTAATTGAATGTTTTTGAAAGAAGTCACTTTTTTGCTAACCAAGACTGCATTTATTTGATCAAAAATACAGTAAAAACAGTAATATTTCAGAATAGTAAAGCAATTTAAAAGAATGCTTTCCATTTGTAATATATTTTAAAATGTAATTTATTCCTGTGATGCAAATCTGAATTTTTTTCAGTTTTTAGTGTCACATGATCCTTCAGAAATCATTTCAGTATGCTGATTTGCTGCTTAAAAACATTTCTCATTATCAATGTTAAAAACAGTAATCCTGTTTTAATATTGCTGTGGAAACTATAATACATATTTCAGGATCCTTTAATAAATACATATATATATGCTAAATGTAATACATAGTTCAAAAATACATATTTATTTAACAGTTATTATTATTATTATATTATTATTATTATTAGTCTTTACTGTGACTTTTGATCGACTTAATGTGTTCTTACTTAATTTATTTAATTTTCATTTAACTTTTCTAATTTAAATGGTAACGTGTATATATTTATAACACATAAAACTATATGGTTATAATACTTTTTAATTAAATAATTATTTTAATAGTCTTTTATAAATGATATAGTCCTCATGCAGTAAATATGTATTAACAATGTATATTATATTATATATTTATCTTAGTTTTAAATTCTACAAAAATAATACATTTTAATCTACAAAACGAAATGTAAAACTTTAAGCATAGGCCCTTAATGAAATATATAAGTGTCAAAAGTGGCGTTAAACCACTTAACAAATTCCACGCCATTTAGCCGAGGGGACGCAATTAATTCTCGGTTACTGAAGCCCTGTTAATTTAATCCAGAGAGTTCAGCCGCAGGCGTTTCCTCCTTCCTCTGAACGGTGTATCCATGCAGTCTAGATTTGATGCCTTAACTGCTCCTGGTCCACCTATTGTTCAAAGAAAGGCAGGATGAAAGAGGAGGGGAGAGACACTCTGCTTAGGAAACGAGAAGTGCTGCACCTGCTGTCCCAGTGGAGCTCCCTGTGCCCAGACCTGCCCCGGGACGATGAGCACGCCAAACTCTTCCTCAAGGTACGGATGGAGAGAAGGGATGGGAATTATTTATAGAAACAAAAAAATTCCACCACCCCTACAGCTCTCTATTCCTTATTGCCACATAATGAGGTTGAGATGGGCGAGATTATTGCTGGCTTCAGAAGATTTTTAAATGCCTTCAGACATTTTCATTATCATACGCTGCATGTGAACATGCATCTCGGTGAAAGGGTGCACACAAATCCGGTTTACAAATAAGCTAAAATGTCTATCTTGTGATTGCTTCACATTTGCAGACCCTGTACAGATACGTTCTGGATGATCTCTACGAGTTTCCCTCACTGGAGAAGGATCTGAAAGAACTTCAGAAACTTCTTCGGATGCAAAGGAGACAGTGAGTCACCTCATCACCATAGCTGATGTTACACGCTGAGGTTTTTTAGGTTTAAATGATCAGATTTTTGGGAAGCTTGTTAATATGGTCGATATTTTAAGATGCGTTATTTATATTCGAACAATTACGGCCTTTATTCACTCTCCTAAAAAGAAAAAAAAAAAAAGAGAGAGCCGGAAAAAGACAGAGCATTACTCTATAAACTCTCATCTACAATTTGAATAAATCAAACCGGAGACGTTTTTATCCATGAAGCCATTTTTCCAGCCCAGTGTGACATGGTTTTCCTCGACTTCCTCCCTTTGTGTGTTCCCTGGGAGACATGATGAGAAATAGAGTCACAGAGAGATGATAAGGGAGGGAAATGATGTTACACAGAAGCTTTGCTGTGTGTGATTCTCATCCCACAGTCTGTTGACAGATGAAACTCTCAGATGACAGATTCTGCTGTGGGTGATTTTTTTTAATTTGTTGAAAAGGATTTAAAAGGCTGAATTTCTCTCAACATATATTAACTGTAACGAGCCGATGCACAACAATTTACATCAGAAGACAAGGACACACAATCTTTGATGGCAATGATGTAAATATTAAGCACCAAGTACCATCTTTGCCCCTTCTTCAAATTTGATGCAGCTACCGTACTTCTAAAAATATTATATTATATTAGAATTATACATTTATATTATATATGTATAACAATTATTTTAGTTATTTTAAAATATTTAATATTTGCAGAGCTGCACTTTTAAATTAAATTATGACTGTCGACTTATTGTAATATTATAGTATTATAGTGTACATTTTAAATTCTATTAGTATTGTTATTAATATTAGATTTTACAGTAAATCGTTGTTGATTGGTGTTAATTATTAGTTTGCATAGAATAGAATAGAATAGAATAGAATAGAAGTCCCCGCAATTCATTATGATGTATAGTATAGATATCTGTCTGTCTGTTCCTTTAATTACTGTAATTACTCTATTTTAGGGGACTTGGGGAATACTATTAATTTTACAGTTAATTACAGTTAATTCTGCTGTAATTGCATTAAATACTGTATAGACTGTAGAACGTTTCTATATAAATCAATAGTAGATTTAACATCAAAATTTAAAATCTAATGTTATTATTATTTTTTTTTTTTTATGTGACTTTCTCCTTTTAAATACTTTGGTCAATCCAAGAATAATTTATGAATCTTCATGCTATTCATTTACAAGAATCAAAAGCAGTTTCATGTCTGTCCTCGTATTGCTCAACAGGTCAAGATTGACATGGGATTTAGAACGAAATTAATAATAAGTAATGCAATATTTATTAAAGAGAATTAGTCCAGTAATCTAATTATAACTTGTACTTACAGTAATTACTTTTTTCAAGTAACTAACCTAACACTGTGTGTGTGTGTAGAGCTGAGTTAGTTACTATAAAAAAATATAATTTCTAGTTACTAGTAATAATTATTATTATTTTAATTCAACTCTAACCAGTCAAAAACTTCTGTTTTTTATATCTAAGGAACTACAAAAAACTAAAATAGTCTAAAAACATTGCCTTGCTTTCTGCTTTTCTTTGTAATATATACAGTAATTACAGTAAAGTTAGGGACAGGCTTCTTGAGTACATAAGCCAAGTTTATTAACAGAATTAGGAAAGTGGCTTTGTGATATTCAGATCAGGACTGAGCAGAATGAATAAATTCTGCTTCGCATAAGAACTCTTATCCAATATTTCTGTTTAGTAAGCAGAAGTCCTGGCTTTGACCTCTGGGCTATACATCACACGCCTGCTGGTGCTTCATGAAAGGCCAATGATTAATTAGAGAGGCATCAGATGGGGAATATGGAGACTATAAAGCTCCCTCCGATTGCCCGTTTTTATCAGGCTGTTTAATCAGAATGAGGTGTGCGTGGATGGGGACGTCGCACGCTTTCATTTAGATGAGGCAATCAGTAAATCACATCGTGTCAGACTTTAATGTTAGCGCTGATGATGCAGGCCTGATCTGAATGAGAAAAGGCTTTTTATGAGCGTTCCTCGCAGCGGGTGGGAGATGCCATCTTGCAGTATTGATATAATGGCACATTTATATTTCAAGTGATCCCTTTGGCTCATTCTTCTCTATTTCTTTCTGTCTCCCTCGTCTTCCGTCCCCTCTCATCTCTCAGCACGGTAGATGAATACTCTCCGCAGAGGAAGGTAAGAGTTAAGACCAGCCGTGGTGTTACCTGCACAGAATCTCAATGAAACCACCTCGGTGTACTTTGATTGAACTCCTTGTGTTTTAAAGAGGCTACTGTATATCACAAAATGTATTTAACATATCAAACACATTTTAACATATGCCAGCCCACATTAACGGTATAAGTCAGTGAGAAACACTGATAACTATCAAAAATCAGCTCTTGAGAAAAACGTAACAACGCAAGATTGCTGCATTCACATTCGATTTTTACATGTTTACATGTTGTTGGCAATTATTTTAAGATTGTGACTCAATGCCTTAAATATTCATCAACTCACCCTAATGATGTTTACATGTAGAGGTGAAGGAGGGATACTTTTAAAGACTTTTTTCTCTCCACGTAACTAATGTTAATGTAATCTGTTAACAACGCACAGGGGATAAAAATAATTCAACAGAGGCAGGGATGCATAGACGAGAGGGGGGGAAATACCCCCACCCCCCTTACAAATCGCACCCTGTAAAAGGCCCAAAAAAGTAACTTCCTAGCAGCTATAGCTTGTGGTCACATGTGCTGATAAAAGCCAGGTAATTCAAAGTAGAACAATTTATACACCCTCCACTAATATTGGTACCCTTGGTAAATCTGAGCAAAGGTGGCTGTGAAAATAAATCTGCATTGTTTATCTTTCATTCAAAAAATTCTAACCTATCACTGAAGTAAAACAATTGAAAATGGGGAGACATTTTGTGGTGAAATAAATGTTATTCTCCAATACTTGTTGACCATAATTATTGGCACCCCTAGAGTTTTTTTATGTGTAAAATATGTCTGAAGAATTTTCCCATTCATATTCACAATTTTGAGCACTCCAGGGTGATTATGGACATGAAATTATCCAGCCATGGTTTCTTGTTACACAAAAATATATATAGGAGGGAAAACAAAGCCTTTCCCTTAATCATCAACACAATGAGAAACAAATAATACATTTATGATGTGCAGCAATTAGTGAAGTGGCTTTAAGAAAAGAGCTAGAGAAGTGAAAATGACCATTTCCACTGAATTTCCAATCAACATACAATGTTACGAAGCTGCCTGGAAGAGGATGTGTGTCTCTATCCTCCTAATACACAGCGGGAGTAGAGTTAGAGTGGCTAAAGACTCTTTAAGAATCACAGCTGGAGAATTGCAGAAAATAGTTGAGTCTCAAAGTCAGAAAACCTTTAAAAAAAATAGTCACAGCCCCTACATCAGCACATGTTGTTCAGGAGGGTTTAGAAAGAAATTCTCCTTTCTCATCCAAAAAAATCTCCAGCATGTTCAGTTGTCAGACAGGACTGGAACTACAAATGGGACTGGCTTCTGTGATCAGATGAAACTAAAAAATGAGTTTTTTTAGCAGCAAACACTCCAGATGGGTTTTGTGAACACAGGGATAAAAAGTTCTCCATGTGTACAATGAAGTATACTGCTGTGTGTCTATATTTCTGCTGGAGGTCCTGGACATCTTGTTTAGACACGTGGCATCATGGATTCTATCAAATACCAACAGATAACAAATCTAACACTGACTGACTCTGTTAGGAATCTTATAATGTGCCGTGGTTGGGTCTTTCACTGGGACAATAATCTAAAACAAACATCAAAATAAACACAAGAATTAGTCACTGATCACAGAACGAAGCTTTCCCAGTCCTCTGACCTGAACCCTGTAGAAAATGAGTGAGGGGAACTAGAGAGGAGAAGCACCAGCATGGAGCTAGTATTCTGAAGGATCTGGGGAGATACTGCATGAAGGAACAGTCTCTTTTCTCTTATCAGGTGTTAAAACTCAGGCGTTACAGGAGAAAACTCAGAGCTGTTATCTTGGGGAAAGGACGTTGCAATAATTGGGAACCAATAATTGTGGCTAACATGTATTGGAGAAATTAGTTTTTCTCCCCATTTTCAATTGTTTTACTTCAATGATAGGTTCGAATTTTGTGAATTTTTTGAATGAAAGATAAACAAAACAGATTTATATTCACAGTCACCTTTGCTCAGATTTACCAAGGGTGTATATATATATAATGACTTTCAAAAGCCAGTAAGCCAATCAGAATCTATCCTGTTAAATAGCTTAAAGTGGCTGACAAAAATGGTTAGAATAAACTGAATGTTGATGTGGACTCAATAGTATTATTACAATTATATTTTCTATAGATATATTATCATATTAGGCATGAACAGACCTTGAATCAGAAATTTTATTAATTGAATATTTTAGAAATAAAAATATTTCTTATGTTCAGTGTTATTGTAGTATTATTTATATACTGTTATAGTGTTTATTAATATTTGGAATTATCTTTATTTACATTTTTTAATTATTTTTACAATTGTAGTTCAAGTTGTAGTTATTTTATGCGCTTTTGTTATTATTTTTAATATTTCTATTTAGCTTTATTACTATTTGTAATATTTCTGTTTAGCTTTATTATTGGTCCAGTTCTTGTTAGTAATATCTAGCCATATTTACGTAGCACAGTGTTTTAGTATAGCAATTCAAATTTATTTTAATTTCAGCTTTATTTCAGTTCATTTAAATGTTTCTATTAAGTTTCAGTTTTTAGTCAGCATTACTCACTACTAAGTTATACAGTGTCAGGCTTTCAACATTGTCTTAAGGTGTGTGTTCTCAGAAACAATACAATTCTCTATACCATGTGCTTACTATCTTCCAGAATAAAGCACTCTTCCACCAGCTGAGTCTGAAGGAGAACTGGCACCCAGTGAGAGGAGCCCAGAGGGACAGGAAGGAAGGTAAACTCATTAATATTCCCTCATATTTCTCTCCTACACTAGCTTTTCGAACTGCCTACAGTGCTGCTGGAGACCCACAGCAGCTTGTTTATGAATAACAGCACGTGAGAATCTTTGATTGATGCAATGCTGTGTGTGTGTGTGTGTGTTTCTCCTCAGTATTGTGTCGCGTGTACGTGACCATAGACTCATACGTGAGTGTGCGGACACACAGCGAAGTGTGTGTACAGGAACTGCTGAGCACTGTGGCCGAAAGACTCGACTGTGTTGAGGACGACATGGTGCTGATGGCCGTCACGTATCCTGGAGGTCTGAACAAGTTCATACATCTGTCTGTTTTCATATTGATTGAGGTCTGCAGGGGTGCCATCCATGCTTTTAAACAAGTCATTAGGGCTACAGCAGAGCTAAAAGCCTGTCTTAAATGCTGTGTGTAACTGTTTTGACTGTTTTAAAGCAGAAAAATGACCATATTTTTGCAGTTATTTAGCTCACATACTTGTTTCTCCAAAAAAACAAAGCTATTCTACTTTGAATGTAGATTCTGTGTCGGAATGTCTGTTTTTGTTTCGGTTTCTGTGTGATGTCAGTATAATCAGTAGTATTTTGATACACTGGGTTGCCAGTTAGTGGAAAACCCGGTTCACTGCATCTTTCTTGTTACATGTCCTCAACCCACGTTAGCGTTAAGTTTCCTATATGAACACTGTATATGATTTTTAAAAAATATGTTTCTTGTTATTTAATATGATGAAGCAACATAATTTGTCTAACAATACATGGTAATGAAAATATTAAAAATGATATACAATCATAAACATAAGGGCTGCTAAAGGGGGATCCACATTTGAGTCGAAAGGCTCCCAGAAGTCCATTGTCCGTTGGCACCAAGTATATTTTTGCTAAATATATTTCTTTTCTGTTGTAGCTCACTGGTATTCCCTGATATTGCTGCTTTATGTTATTCCTCTCTCTCTGTCTTTCTCCAGAGAAAGTTCTGCTTCAGTCGGATCAGTGTGTGTTCTCGTCTTCGCTCAGTGCCGCTGAGCGGCTGCACGTCTGCAGAAGAGACCTGACTGAGATCATGGTGAGAGTCAGAAGAACTGCACTTAAAATAAATCTGCTTTCCCCTCCATTAGTTCAAGTCTACACACAACTGTACAACCTTAAAGACCCTGCATTCTAAACTTTTCTCGTATCAAAGTTCCTGCCAGTGTTTTATGCCAGAAACGAACTCTGTGCAAGTACAAAAATAAACTTGAATAGTGTGCAAAAACAATACGTTTAGTAATAAACCTCACTACTCCAGAGAGCCAATAGCATTACATTCTACGATGCTGGATCATGTTGCAGATTTTCAAATAGGTGTTGATACAGTATGCAGATATGGGCGGATTCTAATTTGATGCACTTTATCTTAGTATTCATAGGGTTGAATTCACCTGGGAAGGGACTATTTATACACATTACATTAAATTAAGTAAAATCCCTTTAAATCACACAAACAATAACACTTGTTCATAATAAGCAGAGTGTCTGTGTTCTGTTCTCCCAGAGTCCCTTCACTGATAACGGGCAGCAGCGCTCCGTAAAGATGCTGAGCATGAACACGTGGGATGTGGCCGTGTCGCTCACAAACTGTGACTGGAGTCTCTTTAGCAACGTCCATGAGGTAAAGTCTTCACATTTCAGACAGTGCAGCACTAGAGAAGGTGTCCTAGAAAGGATATATATGAGATTTATTTATTATATATAAGACACACTCAAACAGTAAATATCTTAAAAATATTTACTATGTGTATAGTTCTATTCTTGTATTTAATATTATATATAGACGGGTTCAACGACAACAACATAAACACTACTGCGCATGCATACTTTTGTGGCCCTAACTGAACTTCCGGTAGACGTCCCAATAGAGTCAGTAACATCAGCTAAGTCCTTCTACAGTAGATTATTTATTTTTATTTGGATAACAAGCACAATATGTTTGCATTGTAAATCAGACAGATTTATTAAAAATGCTAACTCATCCTCTGCCAGCAGGAGGTGCTTTAAGCACAAGAAACGAGAGGTTTCCACGGTAACAGCTGTAGACAAAGCAGCTCTGAGCTTACAAACGCTGCCTTATATCCAAGATAAAATGAAATATCTGTCTTCCTTCAGAAATACAGTGATATAAAAACACCCACGCCTCGGTTTGATTATTAAACGTGCATTACGTAGCCTTTTGGAAAATCGATATAGTTTTGATACAGTGGCAGGCCGCCACAAATAAATAAATGTGTGGGAAACACATTCCACAGCGCAATAACCTGAAACCTCATCATCAGCTGCACTAATCAGACCGATAAACAATCTCAGAACGGAAGTTAACTTCCAGGCCTGTGTGCCCGATGAAATGTCTATATAAATATATTTAATATATAAACATAACATATAGCATGTGTTGTACTGATATATACATAATAAAGGAAACATTTCTTGAGATACATTTTAGCTGATTCTGCATAACCCTGCATTAAATGGTTAGTTCATTTAAAAATAACAAATCAGTAACACTTTATTTTAAGGACCACCCCATACCTAAATTTACAACTACTACCTATTAATAATCAGCATATCAGAAGATTGAGATAAAAGTAGTTAATAGTTAGTAGAACTGAACCTTAAAATAAACTGTGACCCGAATCAGAAGTCATAGTTGAATCTTAAAAGTGACCAAAAAATCTGACATTATGTATTTACCCTCTATAAGACTTTTCTTTATCTTCAAAAAAGAAAAAAAAATCTTCTAACAGCCGTGTCATGTTTCCTTTCTCTGCAGCAAGAGCTGGTGTACTTCACTCTGAGCCGCGACGTGAGCGCTGGCCACACGGTGGCGCTGGAGCAGCTGTTGCAGCGCTGCAATGAGACTCAGCAGTGGGTGATGACCGAAGTGCTGCTGTGCCCGACCCTCTGCAAACGTGTGCAGCTCTTCAAGAAATTCATCAAGATCGCGGCACAGTAAGTATACGCTCACAATCCGAAAACTGCTGCCGAAGGATCTTAAGAATATCATACACTTTTGAACTTGGGCCGGCAAGCAACCACTTAACAAGCCCAAAAAATTTCCACCCGTGTTTTCTGATTTTAAACTTAGATTTGAGAGAAGTAAGATTCAGCCAATCACAGGACGAATCATCCCTTGTGCGTGTCTGCAATCAGCTTTAAATCTCCTGTTGCGATCTTTCATTTATCCACTTTCCTCACGTTTATTCATACTCTGTGGCGGTCTGGGGTAAAATGCACCCCATAAAAACGACGATTACATCCATTTCAAAACAAACACTGTATGTTATGTCAAGATGACACGAACCACACAATCAGAAATCCATGTTATAATTTAACGTAACGTCACATCTATGTCAACGGTGCGATCAAAGTGACGCAAAAAGTCAACTAAGAACCGTCACATCGCGACAGATCCAGTGCGTGTTAAATGTGACCCTGGATCAAGTGTATTTGTAGCAATTTCCAAAAATACAAAATTAAAATGATCCATTTCCATGAAGATATTTAGTACATTTCCTACTGTAAACACAGGCTATCAATGCTTATTTTTGATAATATGAATTGCAGTACAGCGCCCTTTAAGTGTCATGGTGGTGGAAAAAATTTGGGGTAGGAGGAAAAAAATATTTTTTTTATCTTTTGCGTTCCCCCGAGAAACTTTGTATCCCCTCGCAAAACTTTTACAGTCTCTCATGCATCAAGAACACACGTGTCGCGAGTGAACGCAGTGTTTTGCAAGAGAATTTTTTCCACCCACCCCAATTTTTTTTCTCCATCATGTCCCTTAAGGGGCTCCGTAGCTAAGAACTTCATTTGGACAATTTGAAAGGTGATTTTCTTAATATACGAACTACTCAGAACCATGCATCAATAGAAAGCTTTATTTAGCTTCCAGATTATATCTTAATCTCAATTAAGAAAGTCCCTTATGACTGGTTTTGTGGTCCAGGGTCACAAATGCTCTGCTAAATGAGACATAACTGATTATGGCTTCTGCTGTCTTTGGTCACATCGCGCTGCTCGAATTATTCCTTCCCAACAAAATTGTTTTGAGCCGAAAACTTCTGTTAATATCTTATATTTTAGTAAAGCTCAAATTGGTATTCTATTTTTAATATATTTGATGAACATGAACTTCTACTTTTAGTATATAAATGGTTGGAGGGTCACATCAACCTGACCCTGACATTGTGGCGACATGTTTCTTGAAATTATTTGCGATTTGTATTTCCTTCTACTCAAATGAATCATGTTCTTTATTTAGCTGTAAAGCACAGAGGAACCTGAACTCCTTCTTTTCTATTATTATGGGATTGAACAGTCCTGCCGTCGGTCGACTCACTCAGACATGGGAGGTAAGAAGACAGAAATGTACGACTAAATATTAAGCAGTGGTAGTAACTTACATCATCAGTCTGTATTTACGATGCATTATGTTTTTAAAAGCAAGAAACTAGAATTTATTGCAAACTGTTAAACAGGAACTGTGCTTTGGCTTCAATTCTTCAGGGTTTTTTTTTATCTGTCCTCATTTCAGAAAGTCCCTGGGAAGTTCAGGAAGTTGTTCTCCGAGCTGGAGAGCCTGACGGTAAGTGATTGTCTTAAGTTGCCTCCTGCTAGTTCACCTCCTGCCAGAGAATTTTGTGCTGTTTACGGCTCATTAGGATGTAATATATGAAGCCATAATCATATCAGAGCCTCTGGCCTCCAGGGAGGAAACAGCAGGTGGTGTTACAGAAGAAGAGATTTGAGACAAAGCGGATGGTTTCAGTGTAAGATAAAACAAACACACAAATATGTACATGTGAATGCTTTTTTGTGACCCGCAGGACCCTTCTTTAAATCACAAAGCCTACAGAGATGCCTTCAGGAAGATGAAGTCTCCCAAGATCCCTTTCCTACCTCTGCTTCTGAAAGGTGCGCTGAGAAAACGTGCTTCTTAACATACATGATATCATCAGATTATTAAATATTTGCATGTGATTTGCATTCATGTGGACCATGTGATTGGAGAAGAGTGTAAGTCACCAAAGAGAAAAACAATTGATCGATTAATTAATGAAATAAATGCTTAAATAATTCATATACAGTATTTCAAGAGTTCACGCTTTCCTCATTAGTATAATTTTGCGGGTTTGGCATGCTGTCAGGGGAGCGAGCCTGGGAGAAC
>JAUMHR010000022.1:843016-853947 GCA_032361145.1 Enteromius fasciolatus
AATGACCTAAACATAACCCCGCCCCTAAACCTACCCATCACGTGGTTTTAGACAAATCGTACGAGTGAGGTCGTACAAATTAGTACGAATTGGCACAAATTTGGCACTTCGTACAAATATGTACGAATTGCTTGTGAGATTGTGTTGAATATATTAGTACTTATAAAGCACACAAGGATGGCTTATTCCTAACCCTAACCCTGTTTTAGATCTCTTAAACCTACCCCTAAATTTAACAACTACCTTACTAACTATTAATAAGCAGCTAATTAGGAGTCAATTGAGGGAATAGTCTTAATAACTAGTAAATATGTGTTCCCTATTCGTCATGTAGTGAGGTTGGAAAACGAAAAAAAGTTATCCATGCAAAGTTTGTTGTATAATCTTGTATGATGTCTATTCATAAAGTGATTTTTGTTTATGTTGCAGAAGTTTGAAGCTCGGCCGAACTGCTTTGTAAACATTATAAATGGTAAAGGGAAGAGATGAGAGCTTCAATAACTGTTCT
Organism: Enteromius fasciolatus; assembly: GCA_032361145.1. Lineage (NCBI taxonomy): Eukaryota > Metazoa > Chordata > Actinopteri > Cypriniformes > Cyprinidae > Enteromius > Enteromius fasciolatus. The sequence goes on from JAUMHR010000022.1 coordinate 843,525, forward strand.
GCAAAGGCATAAACGATATGCTGTGTGTGTCTGTTTGTGAGTTTGTGTGATTGATAGAGGGGCTGGCTGCGCATGTGTGTTTTCCTCCAGGCGGACCCCAGAGCAACAGATTCCTTTGCTCAGATTAGCTAATTTTGATTTGTTTTCAGACAGGGTGTGTGTGTGTGTCTGGGCTTCAGGGCCTAGACTGTAAATTTTGCCTGCTGCGGGGTAGAAGCTGATTGATCTCTCAGTGTAAAATCGATAAGAAGACACTGTCATTTTTGTAACGAATGAGCTGCTCTGAGGAGATAGATTAAGACTCCACAGATCTCACCCTGCCTCTCTTTCATCAATCCCGCCTTGCCCGGGTTCGACTAGCAGAACCTGCAGCCGGCTTCAATCTCTGGCGTGCTGTATTAGCTTGGACCCACACGCCGTCTGAAGAGGCCTCTTCATTATACCCTGTATATTTCATCCATATCAGCCGACGTGTTAAAATCAAATATTTGCCCCTTTCCCCTCTCGTGTCTGATCCCCTTTGATTGATCTGTTTTATCATTTGCTGAAATACATCACACCGAGGGGTTGATTAAATCAAAAATCGAGGGCCATTGTCTTTCTCGCACGTCCTTTATCAAAAGTAATGCAACAATCGCGCTCATTTGTCTCCGGTTGTTACATGGAATAAAGTCAGTGGTGCTTTCGGCTGTCGGCGATGCTGAGATTAGGAGAAGATTAATATAGTGCCTCTCGTCTTTCTCCTCTTCCGCTCTCTGTCTGCTCTGTCGCCTCTTGTATTGCTGCGTTAGAGATGCGCCACGCTCCCTCGTGGGCCCCTGTTTAACCTTCACCGGCTCATCTATTATAGCGCACCTCCACCCGGGACACGCGTGCTAAACGCGCTCGTCATGCCTTCGCTGGATTGATGGTGGGAGAAAACCATTGCATAATCTCAACTTTTTCCAGGCCATTTTTCACACATTGCCTCTGCTGGTTCTTCTGATGTGGACTCATCTTGGGAGTGCGTTTGCGTGGGAGTGTGTGCTCGGAAGAGCATCGTTCATTTATCAAATATTAATACACACATGCTTATGCAATATACAGTGACAAGTGAATGAGTAAATCTTCTTGATATTCCACATGGATAGGCCTTCACTACTTAGTTGGATATGTGTTTTATTTTTTAATTGAGGTAAAATGTATTTAATGAAATGCTTAATCGTAAATACACATCAATATTTAAATTGGTTAACTAACTTAATAATTTTTATGTGGCCTATTTTTTCAATTCTTTTGATTTGTTTTTAGAATTATGGAGCTTTTTTTTTAAGGGACCGAGCTATTTATTCTCCAGGTACACGGAGAGCAAAGCAAATGGGATATTTGTAATGCTTTGAATCACAAGAGCCTCTGAAATATACAGGCATTCTTCAGGACAGCTTAACAATGCAGGACCCCCAAGAAATACTGATTAACTGCTGACATGAGTACATCATATTAAGCAAACTAAACATATCTAAATCAAAGTTTTTTCAGCATCTGGTACTGTATATTTTTACAATAAAATATCTTACTTTATTAATCAACTTAATAATAATATGAATATATACATTTTTATTAATAGATTTTATTTTATTTTTGACCTTTTTTTAATTAATAAATATTTTAACTGTCCTTAAAACAAATTTGTTGGATAAGGATATTGTCATTTTGCATCAAACTATGACATTTTTTAATTCAAAAGTATATAATTATATTTAATTGTGTGTATTTAGGATATATTAAATCCTAGCTGTATAATTAACCTAAAGCAAAAAATGCTTTTAAACACACTACATGATTTGAAATATCAAAAGATGGAAATGTCAAAAGATTTTTAGCAGTATTTTTTAATGAATTAGACACACTAGTGGGAGACATGTTTCTAAGATCATTTTTAACTTAGAATGACTGAGTTGATGTTTAATACCTGTTTAATACACTGCAAAAAGTGATCCTCTTTGAATGGGACTGTATGAAAAGTTTTGTGCTTTTTTTTACTTTTGACATTGAGTCTCCAGGGAGTGCAGATCAAATACAAATGTAATTCCCTCTTGTACTCTCTCATAATCTTGTAACAATCGGTGCTTGTGTTCAGTAGATTATTTATGACCATCAACAGCATGTGTTAATCACAAGGACAAGCCCCCTCAAGAGTTTCTGCAGAGAGAGAGCAAGAGATGTGGATAAACGGCGAGTGAGTGAGAGCTGCGGCGTGTAATACTTGTTTAATTCCCATTGGGTGTGCTTCTTATCAAATTAAAGTGTGTGTGGGGGGGTTCTGTCAGGACTGACGGCCAGTCCTTTTGGACTGGGCAGCATGTGTAAAATTGGCCAACAAGAGATTTGGGGTGGTGCTGGTTAGGGATAGGGAGCACCACACAGCATTGCACGCCCCTGTCACTTCACTCCCCCTTTCCCGACGCGCCGCTCCCGCCCCGGGGTCAGCTGTCCCAGAGCGCCGGCTACAAGGACTGCCGCAGGGAGACGGGGGCCCACTACATCACCTCCAGCTGGGAGACTTATTACTCCCACCCCTCCTCACCTGGCCCAGCCATTCATAACATCATCAGCCTATTAAATATTTATGAGCTTAAGGACAGGAGGGAGGGGGATTGGCTGGTGGGGAGAGGAGGGGTGGGGTACAAGGGGTTTTGATTCTGCAGGTGGCTGTTAGGTCTGTAATTGGTCCCCACTTGCCTCAGCAGCGTAAAATTGTTTTCATTATGTGTTCACACGCAGGCCGTGCGAGGGCTTCCCACAGGATCCAAAAAGAGAAATTTCACTTAAACAAGCTCCAAGCCTGGAAAATGGGAGAAAAACAAGAGAAAGAGATGCTTTCGAGAGAGAAAATGTGATGGGAAGGCTAATAATTAACTAGCTATGCGCGAACAATAGTAGAGAGTGGGATGAAGAGAGAGAAAGACAGAAGAAAACAGAGTAAGGTTACTCCAAAATAGGGGGAAAAATCTACCCAGCAGTTGGGGGGACGTTACCCCCTCACCCTTGTGGCCCTTGAGAACATCCATAGTCACCGGGGGAGGAGGGGAGGGATGTCGGGGGGAGAGAAAGAGCGAGAAAGAGAGAAAAGTTTCCACCTGACTGGAGTTCCCATGGTTTGCCATGCAGGAGGGTAAGCAGGTTTCTGCAATAAACTCAGCCCATTGTCCCCCTAGAAAGGCCAGTCAGGTCCCTCCATTTGGATTCAAGAGTGTCTCTTTCTGTGCTCCTTGCGCTGAACTAATCACCACCGTACTTTGTTTAATTGCAGCCAAAGGGAGAGATGCGTTCAAGAAGTCATACTGATCCCACACACCCCCTCGAGTCCATTTCCTACACCCCCGTTCTTCTCTTGCTCACCCTCCTTTTCCTTTTATTGAGTTGCACAGTTATGCAAAGACAACAAACAGGGTTGCAGGTTCAATGCGGTTTTGGTTGAGGAGGTGGAGTAGGTAAGTGCCGGGGGCGACGCATGGAGAAATGCTTCCGACCGGCTGGGAGACAGCAACAAGTCTTGTTGGAAAGGACGGCTGGAATGGTCGAGTGGCCGGTAAGCCTATTGGGCGTGAAGCTCACTATAATCAGGTGCATGTCAAAGCCACTATAATGGACTTAAATTCACTGCTCCTCATTTTAAAATGGACATTTGGAGGGAGAAGGTGCAGGGCTTTGTGTGTGATGACTCTGGGGTCAGTTGCTTTGTGCAGGATGGGGGTGTAGGGTGTTGGGATTTATGAGACAGGTCCTTCACTTTAGCACACACACGTTTATATCCCATCTTAGTGTATGAAGAAACCAAGCAAGTTTGACTTTTCATCTTCATTAGATCTACAGTACATTTGTCCTCTATTCAGTTTGTTGCTCACTCTCAGATGAAGAAAGCATACCTGAACCGCACCAAAACTACGTAGCTGAGACCAAATATTATAAATTACAGACTTCGGGACAGGCATTAGAATAAATTATAGGATCACACATGGGAACGGAGAGCAATAACGATCTGAGATCATTTACAATTACCCACGAGGTGTCTTAAGTTGCCCCACATGACATCACTCGCGACTTAACATCGCCCATCACAGCGGGAGTTTACTGCACAAGCTTGTCTGTGGCAGGGCTGATGGGGAATCACCCTCCTCATCATCCCAGCATGAAGGAGACCTTTGCAGGGTGAGGTGCTCAAATCCTATCCTGCTAAAAGACTCCCGGAGTGACCCTGGGCCACTCATTTAACCCCTCACTGTGCCTGCAAGCCTTGCTAACACAGGGGATTTCAACGCTTGATGCACTTTTGGGGTCCCACCCGGACCAGTTCATTGAGCGCCGTAGGTGGGAAGAGCTGAAATATCTGAGCTGGGAAATCCCTCATGAATGGCATCTCTCTGGAATGACAAATGAGGGTTATATAGCTGTTTGTGTATGTGCTGGGGGAATTCTGAGTTGAGAAATAGCTGAATTTTTTTATAGTCGGTGACATGACACTCTATTTGTTTGTTTGTTTTTTTCTTTTAAATGCAGTTCAGGTTGTTAAATGTCAATTGGTGCGACTTCCCATAAACTTGGATATTCATAATGAGCAATAAATGTTTATATATATATATATATAGAGAGAGAGAGAGAGAGAGAGAGAGAGTATACATTTATTTAATATCTTTATAATGATTAATATTCAGTAAGTTACACCAAATGACTTCTTGTCGTTGCATTTAAACTTTTCCTAAAAATAGTATGATTTTTTCCCCCTCAAAGCCACAGCATAAATATAAAGAGTGTTTTTGCATCTGTTTTACACTAGATTATTAAATGCATTCTGTATCCTAGACTGTTCCCTAATAAAGTGTTAATTTGATGTATTTTCATAGTTGTGCCAGTCTTCATAAATGTTGTCATTACGTGATTCTAGATAAGATATGAAACATTTCCTCTCATTGTTGAGAGGTTTTCAAAAACAAGGGATTAATGGGACACAATTGCCATTCATGATGCTCTCTCTCTTAAGTGATGGGGGGATTTTGCTCTCTCTCTAAAGAGATAGGGGGATTTGGTATTGTGTGGGCAATTGGGCTGTCCCTCCCTCGCTCTCTTGACTTCTGTGGGGGCTGACTAGAGGTCGGAACCAGCCAATGAGGGCTCTCCGCTGGCCTGTGAAATACTGCATTCTGGTCCCATCACTCTCTCTCTCCCTCAAAGACTGTTTAAATGGTTGTGGTTTATTATTGCCCACTGAGGGCTAAAGTGATCCTCTGTTAGGCCTGTGAGAGAGGAGGGGCTGTAGGACCTGGCTTTCTCTGTGGGTGCTTTTGCCGGACAGCTGTTCAGGCCTTGCCTGACTTTTCATATGGATATGTATGGTAATGGAAGGCAATGGAGTGGGGATGAAGAGGAGGCAGCGTTAGAGCCCTCACTCTCTTCAGCACGCCTCTAAAAGCTCCACAAAAGGAGCAGTAAAAGGGGGCCGCGCCGGTGAAGCTCCCACTTTTTGTGGGCCTGAATTAGTTCTGCAAAAGCAATGAAAGTGATCTTTAGCCGCGAGACAGGGGAAGTCTGCCCACGGGACCCGGCGAGCTCATTAGCACAAAAACGTCTAGCGCCGACAGATAATTGACTGAGGCAGATTCAACTATCACTCCCCCAGGGTCTGTCACAACAGTTCCTTGAGCGCGGCACACACACGGTACACCCCATCCCCACCCCTCCACCTTCAATGACATGATACAAACACATCCCATCACATTCCATTAACAGTTTGCACTCTTTCCTCCGTTCGCTCGCAGCTTTTCCTCCCACATCCTGGTCTGAGTGCTTTGTCACCCTGTGGCGTTTTAACCAGTGGCGTTGGATTGAGATGAAACCGAAGCGAGCCCCTCGCCAAGGGCTTGTAGCTGTTCTGAAATCAGTGCATGTTTATTCCATCTGTTACATGATACCATCTCAAAAGGGACTCCTTTGACCATCTATGAAGTTTTGTCACCGGCCTTTCCCCGCGATCTCCGAATTGGGTAATTAAAACAAAAAAGTAGGAAAATATCCCATCTGATGATTTCCTGCAAGTGCTGAGAGCTTGTTTTTTGTTCTGCTGTGCACAAATGACTGTGGCACACATGTTCAAACCCTGCAGAGGCCTCTGCCTGTGCTCATCATAATGGCAGCCTAACTGCTTCGAGGTTAAATTGACTGGAAAATGCTGTTTTAATTTTCATGTTAATTGAAATGGACTAATTGTTAATATATTCACAAGGCGAAAGTACCAAACTCAAATGGGATTTTGATTTCTGTCGGAATCATATTGGCTCGACGTGGCAAATAACAATCAGTAAATTACAAAAAAAATAGCCAGTTTTTATTAGTTTTTTATTACTTTTTCCGCTGATTAAAATGAATATTAGCACTGCCCAGCTGTAGAGGTGACCGCACCACATATTCCATGCTTCTGAGAAATTACAATTCTTGTTTTCCCGATATTGTTGCGAAATAATGGATTCATGATCTTTTTAGCGCAGATAAAGGCTTTTGATAACGGAAAAAACACCTTTTAATACATTTAATCTAATTCTATTGCCAAAAGTCCCAAAAAGGAATTACGAGATACGGACGGTGGGGGGTGAATCCGCATCTAACAATCACACTGCATTTGCAAGAGAGAGAAAAAAAAAGAAAAAAAGACAGAGAAAAAGAATTTTGTCAAGCAGCTAAACAGGCCTATTCTCCATGGCAGCCCCCTTCCTTCACGGGCAACTATAGAAATTAGCCCTTGCCTTCTCTGCGCTCTCACACTTGGCTACACACGCTTGCATGGACACAAGGAAAAGTAGAAAAAAACTCTTTTCTTTCTGTCAGCATTCCTGGCCAACAATGGCTAGATTAGGCAACGTGAGGGCCCCCCTTGGGGGAGGCGTATTGAGCGGCCAATGGCCCCAGCAGGAACAGCTGGTGGGGGTTAATGGCGACTGAACTCCGCAGTCGGGACCCTTTCTCTATTGTGTGGGCCACTCATGGGAAGGGAAGGGGGCTGCTGACAGATTCTGGGTTGGGAGGGACCCTCTGTACAGTGTGCAGGGGTCATCCGAGCGGTGCGTGTGTGTGGTAAGCAACAGAAAGGGACGTGTGGACTGGGGGAATCAGAACCGGTTTCCGGGGACATTAGCATCAGTTTAGATTCAGCGAAAGAAAGGCAGAGGGGAAACACTGCACACGTTAGCGTATTTTAGCAGGAGGGAGGTGAAAGTGAAGGCGGGAAGGGAGGAATTCCCTGTGAAAAGAACATTTTCACTTCCTCTTTCTTCACTCTTCACCCTCTCATCAAGTCAATACAGGTGAGGTACTTCAGGATGACTCAATTAAATTCAATTACTTTTACTCGTTTGATTAATTAAATGTTCTTGATCTCAAGCACACATTCTTTTTTTGCCCACTGCAATCTTTGCTAATTTGAGGTTTCTGTGTTCCAGTAGGAAGCTGCGGTTCTGTGTTTACTGGCACGGTTAAATCCAACAGTCAGGTGCTCCTGCCATGATTATGAGTGTCCAATCTACATCTGTATGTAAATATATGTTGCTTCTTGCATTCTAAAAATGGAAGGATGATTGCATTCAGAAGCCTCCTCAGATTTTAGAGCCTTGTGGATTTTCACTGCAACTTGAATAAAAAAAGATTATATTCCATTACTAAATTAAATACATTTAATAAATAGATTATTTAATTAAAAAGTTAGAATTTTAACCAGGTCCAATAGTGTTGAAGTAAATTTATTTAGCAAAATTTAAATTATAATTTGAATCCGGGTCCATATACTAAATTTAATCCAGAAGCCCCCTCAGATTGCATAGTAATGTTGGTTTTCAGAGGATTTCAATGTACAAAAAAGATATTAAAAAAAATAAAACGAGGGAAAAAAACCAGATTAGTTATTTAATTCTAGTTAGGTTCATATTCTATTTTTAACTCAGGTCCACAGATACTGAATTAGTACAGTACCACAATACCGATGTCTTATAAAGAACTTTTTTAACATTTTTAAGATTTTATTTATTTATTTATTTATTTTAGATTACAACTGTGATTGTAAGCAGGCCCTCTCAAAAAGTAATAAACAACTAGAAATAATACAGTAGGTGCATCATGCTGTCACAAATTATCGACCAGAAGTCTTTCCATTTTACAGTTTGTTTGTGAAAATTATGCCCCAAGAACGCCATCTTGACAGGACATGGTACCTTATCAAACGACAAAGCTTCCTGGTGAGAGCAGAAAAGGTTTAATCCTAAACTCCAGCAAGCTGAATTCTCTCCATCTAATGTCAAGCCACTGTGCTTCACGTCGCTCATTAGTTGCCTGATTATGATAGCACACCGGTGTAACATTTAATCGAGGCTGACACCAGATTTGCCCCTGCTACAAATCCCCCTCTGCCATGCAAATTGAGTCGTTTGAGTGTATGTGTGTGTGTATGCAAGGGGGTGTTTGATATGGTGTAGCAGACTCGGAAATGAAAGATTAGTGTGGAGATGAGACACAGGGGACGTCTGGCCTCTGCTCTCAGTACTGTGATTACAAAAGACGCCTTCGGAGCGTTTGGTGTTTTCCACGCAGTGCAGTGCCACTGGGCTGAGGGAGAGGAAATTAACAGCACTTTCTCATTTAAGAGTGCCTTGAGAAAATCACTTATTTTCTCTTGACAGTCAAGTTTTCTCTTACTGTACACTGACAAAATAGATGTTCTTACAGAAAATCTTCCCGTTTCGTTTGGAAAATTCTCAGTTTTTAGTTTCAGAATCACTCTAGAACTGCCGTTTCTGCTTGGAAAGACTTAAATGCAAGACTTTTCCTTTGGTCTACCCTTTTTGTCCTGTGAGATTAATGGATAGGTGATTGATGGATAGGTCGGAGGCTGAAATATTGCAGGTTGCCTGTACAAAGATGTGATATGCAGTGTTGACAACCAATCTTCCCTTGATATTTTGAGGGTGTTAAGGCATTTTATCTGCGCTTTTGTCTTTCAAGACACGTTCTTTGATTCGCATCCAGATGCCACTGAAGAAAGCAAGAGTTTGCACAAATAGACCTTGAGGTAAACCACAAGAAGTGACTGTTTTGTCTGTCAGTCATTAAAGCCATCAGCCTTCATGATCTATTGCAGCACTGTAATGTCACCTGCTTCTGTGACAATGATAATGAAAGATATATGTGAATGAACAGTAATTTATGCAGCATTTATATCTCTCACACACTCAGTGACACACCATTTAAAGATGCACTCAATTAATTAATCCTGATTTTAAAACGTTTTTAGGATAAAAAATGAATTCTATATATTCTACATATATTCCAACTCATGATGGAAGCAACATTGAGGTATAGCCAGCTGAATACTGCCCACTTTCCACATAATCGAATAATGTAACTACTTTCCTATTAGTAGTAGTTCTTTCTCCAAGACTCCGAGGTCCTCGTCCATTTGACACTAAACTATCCCATGAGGCCACAGGAGCACAGAAGCACACCTACGACAGTGTTTCTGTTCTCCTTCATTCACGAGGATGACTTGTGAAAGTGTGCTTACAATGCTTGAAATGACTCCCCTGTTCAATGTAAAACGTAAAATGAAGTGCACTTAAATGTACTGAAGGTGCACTTGAAGTGCACTTCACCTCAGGTCTTAAAAGTATATTTGTACCTACTTGAAAATAATGAATGAAATAAAAAGCCATTTAAGTTTATTGAAAGGAGGAACGCTTTCATGACTGTTTCTAAACATATTGGCTTTTATTTAATATTGTGAGATTAAATGTTTTACTTTAACGTGCATTTTAGATTCAGTCAGTAAACATTTAAGAAGCATGCTAACTGAAGTAATTAGGCACATGCAGAACACTTAATTATAATTCTATTTTGTTATCCATAATGCATTTCAAGATGATGTATTTAAAAATACATTTCAGATTGACAAAAAGTTGCAAATAAATGTTAATACTTTAAGTATATTTTAGACTATTTCACTATAAATGATAAAGGCCAGTGTTTGGCAGTATATGTTAACCATACTTTCAAAGACAATAGAAATGATTATGAAATTACACATGTGACCCTGACCACAGTCATATGCGTCAGTTTTTCAAAGTTTTCGAAGTCATCTGAAATCTAAATATATAAATCTGGAATCCGAGGGTGCAAAAGAATCAAAATATTTAGAAAGTCCAAATGAAGTTCGATAGATTTAATAGATTTACAATAGCAAATTGACAAAATATCTTCATGGAACATGATCTTTACTTAATGTCCCAATGATTTTTGGCATAAAGAAAAAAATCTATGCATTTTTGGCTATTCACTGTAAAAAATTTGCTGTAGTTACGCAGCTGTTCGCCAGTAACTTACTGTAGATTTAAATTTATGTTATTTACTG
>JAUMHR010000022.1:892162-908149 GCA_032361145.1 Enteromius fasciolatus
GCGATTAAAATGCGTTAAAAAATTTAACGCGTTATTTTTTGTGTAATTAATTAATCTAAATTAACGCGTTAAAGTCCTGGCCCTAATATATATATATATTGTATTTTAATAATTTGTTTTGATTAGGAATATAATTTTTTACTTTCATGGTATAAAATCTCTTTATGCAACAAATTATATAGCTGATATTGTATTTTATGAAGATGGTCCATCACAAGTAGATCCTTGTGTTTTGGGGTCATCAACTTTATTACAACAGGATTACATGACAATACAACCGTTCCACATAATGAAATTAATTGATTATCTGATTAGTTGATATCTGCAGATCAATACTAATTTACACGTTTACCTCCAAATCCACTGACTGTATAACAGAAGTAAACACGTGTTACTTCTGCTTCTTCCAGGTTTGAAATCAGAGGGTCTGTACAGAGTCTCAGGCTTCACAGAACACATAGAAGACGTCCGACTGGCCTTCGATAGAGGTTTGTAGAGGTCTACAATAATTGTTTGTGCCTCAAATCTGATGTAATCAGGTGTGTGATAGGTATTCAACCAACATTTGGTCTCTTCACATTCGCGTACATGCTTGAATGAACTCGTAATCCTTTATGTCACTGTTATTTTATCAACATGCCGCCTGGACGGAAAAAAACCCATGCTTTTCCATTCAAAACAATGTACTGTTGGTACGATATAGTGATTAATCTGTTACTCATCATAACAGATAACTAATTCTCCTTTGCAGATGGTGAGAAGGCAGACATCAGTGCCAGTATGTACCAAGACATCAATATAATTGCCGGAGCTCTGAAGCTTTATTTGCGAGATCTGCCCATTCCAGTTATCACATACGACGTCTACTCCAAATTTATTCAAGCTGCCAGTAAGAGACTATATATTAATTATATGTGTTATAATTAACTAGAAACTTGTATTCTGTTTTGATGATCATTCGTTTTTTGATTATGTTTATCTTGTCATTAAATATTACAACACTTCAATAATTTATGATCATGAATAAATTGATTAATGACAATGAATTAATACATTTTAAAATGAACGAATGAAAAGCAATCTTTTATTTAGCGGTCCAATTTAATTTAACAATGACATTGAAAAGTTTCAGGTCAGGATGATTTAATTGATCAAACATTTATGTTACAAAAGTATGCTATTTGAAATTAATGCTGTTGTTTTTAACTTTCTATTATTCAAAGAATCCTGAAAACCATCATAGCTACCACAAAAATATAAAGCAGCCTAATCGTTTTCAACAGTAAAAATAACAGCAGCAAATTAATATTAGAATGAATTTTGAAGGATCTGGCGACACAGAAGACTGGAGTAATGGCTGTTGAAAATTTAGCTTTGCCATCAAATGAAACTTTATAAATATATATATTAGTCAAATGATTAATCGCATCCAAAATAAAAGTCTTGATTTACATAATATATGTGTTTATGCTGTGTTTATTTTTTATGTTTATATTAAAACACACACGAACAGTATATATTTTGAAAGTATTTACATGTAAATGCATTTATATATTTATTTTCTTATATTTTATATTATATCTAAATATATTTAATATAAAAACATAACATATTTTCATTAAATATATACATGCATGTGTTTGTATTTATATATACTTAATAAATATACACAGTAAATACAAATATATTTAATAAAGAAAAACTTATATTTTGATGTGATCAATCCTTTGACAGCACTAATATATATATATATATATATATATATATATTAGAGCGAACAGTAAAAAATGTTAAATCCCCAAACCTTGGAATAGTAGTGTAACTTGTAAATGAAAAAAGTATAATAATAATCTCAGATTTTGGACTGTACATGCTATAATGTCAGCAAAGTGTATTAAATAGTGGCTAGTTTTAGCTGACTTTGCACAATTCTGAACAGTATTTAACAGATTCATACACTTTGGTTAACAGAAATTACAGACCCTGATTCTAGACTGGAGGCTGTTCATGATGGCCTTCTCCAACTTCCTCCAGCCCACTATGAGACCCTGCGGTACCTGATGACACACCTGAAGAGGTAAAATGGGAAACGTATTGAATTTCTACACACATTTGCTATATTACTCCCTCAGGTGCCGGTCCCATACTCTGTACCTCACTGAGCCGTTGGGTTTTCAGGTTTTTGTTCCATTTAAGCATTCTCCCTGCGGCTTTAAAGAGTGATTTTACTTCCTGCTACCCTGCAATATAAAACGTATAAGACTGATTAGAAGGAAACAGGAAACACAATACGGCACTTTAGCTCAGTGCACTACAGGAGCTGAAAAACCTACACAATGAACCTCAGGGATTTGTGCTTTACCTCTAACTGGCCAAGCCAGCTTTGCCACATTTCCCCATCTGTGAAAAGTATACCTACCATGTTTATTATCAAAATTATATTGTCTGAGGTGTTTTTTCCACATTTTTTCTCTGTTTATTAGGGTCACCATGCATGAGAAGGACAATTACATGAACTCTGAGAACTTAGGAATCGTTTTTGGTCCAACACTCATGCGGCCCCCGGACCTGAACACGCTCACCACCCTCAACGACATGAGATACCAGAAACTGATAGTTCAGCTCCTTATAGAGCAGGAGGACGTCTTGTTTTAAACGGCTGAAATGAAGACCTCCTTTAAAGACTTTTACTTTTTGAAAAGCAGCCTGCCACACATTTCAAAGATATTATGTTTTTTCTTTTGCGTAAAAAATTTGGACTTACCTGCACATTTCACTCAATGTGTTTCAATTCCCTCAAACAAGTACTGCTGAGCATGGAGTAAATGAACATTTGTGCTAAAAACAGAATTAATTATTTCCGATGGGCATTTGGATTAAAGGAGTAGTTCACCCAAAATTAAAATTACCATCAGAACCGATATGGAGAAATTTAGCATTACGTATCGTTCTCATCAACTGACCCTCTGCAGTGAATGGGTGCCACAACAACTCATAAAGACATCACAAGTATTCCACATGACTTCAGTCCAACAACTTGTAAAGAGAAACAAACTTAATTAGACGTTAACTGATTATGATAATTGATCAACTGGATTATTGCAATGTATTTTTCAGCTTTTTGAACTCTCATTCTGACGGCACCCATTCACTGCAAAGCATACATTGGTGAGCAAGTGATCTAATGCGAAATTTCTCCAGATCTGTTCTGATGAAGAAACAAACTCATCTACATCTTGAATGGCTTGAGGGTAATTAAATATTTAGCAAATTTTGGGGGCAGATTCTTTTAAATAAAATTACAGTATCTTTTTTTTTTTTGGTCATTATGTTGGTAAATGTATGTGTGCTATAAAGGCAAGATCATGTCACGTGTAAAGCACTTTTTAATTTTACATGGAGTGTAAATAGTTAATATTTTGTTTACCTGGTGTTAATTATGCTGTGGTTGACCCATGCCTCCTTCAAATTATATTTAGTTTGCCCCGACAGCTATTAAGTGATCTTTGTCAACACCCTGTGAATGGACAAAATGGTTCTGTGAGCTTTTATTTAGTGCTTGTTCTTTCCTCATTGGACTTGGTCCCATTTCAATGATTTTGCTAAACAAAATGATGTGTATTGTGTTCATCTTGGACTTCTGAGGCGAGATCACTTTTCATTCACCTTGAAAAAAAAAAGAGTCCACGTTGTTTATTTGATAAAACACCTTTTTACAATTTCTTTGAAGATAATTCTGTGAATGATTGTAATTATGATTGTAATTTATCAAATGCTGATTTATTAAATTATGTAAATCTGGTTACTTTTAACCTTGACTCTCGGCTTAATGACAGACAAAATGAACTGAATGTAGTTTGTGTATTATTACTTAAAGCTGAGACACCTCACATTTGCAGTATGTGAAATATGTTGCTGTAATTGGTGCTTGGTCAGCTCTCTTTAGGCGTTGGTGTTCTCTAAGCTTGGTTTTCTTGTTCTAAACTCAGGGGTGTGAACGGCAGCATTGTTTTAGTATGGTATATGCCCCAAAGTGACTTTTTCACCAAATCACAGGTGAAGAGAGAACCTGAAACCAGCTTCCTGAGGGCAGTGGCAGCAGCTCAACAGACCAATGAAAGAGGGCAAGGAGGGCGTATGAGCAACAGGTGAACTATAAATGAAGGAATTCATCACTCATAGTTTAGACAGAGAGATTGCAGCACTGTATGATGTTGTGAGTAAAGATATACACAGAAAAAGCCACAAGGTTGTTCTTCTGGATGTTTTCTAAAAAGCAAGGAGAGACCTGACTGTCAGTTTCTGGCTGACGATAACACACCTGAAGCTGAGGTGAGTGTTTCTGAAGGATAACAGATAGATAAATATATTTTTAAAATGTCAACAAATTAAAGTATGGTCAGTTAGATAGCAAACAGTAGCCTAATTAAAATATACTGTACAAAAAAAATGTTCGCATATAAATTTAAAACCTTATGCATTTCAGTGGAAATTAAAGAATTAGACAGAATGGCAGACAGGTACTCCTTTTGGAAAAACTTGACTGGAAAAAACAAGAACCATTTTAATGAAGGCCAGCAGGAATTTGGAAATGCGACGAAACAACAAGAACGGCAGTCCAGCGACAACAAGAACGGCAATCTGATCAGCAACGAGACGTACGACGACTCTCAGCTGGAGCCTTCCTTCAATGAACACACGTGCCGCAGACATTGGACGGTTTCACGGTCTGGCCGTTTTAAGGAGAAACGAAGAGTGCGGGTCACCATGCCCGAGAACAACTTTTATGACAAAAACATCGCTGCAGCAAAGTAGCTGTAGCCAGTTTACATAAATGAAGCTGTTTACACTGCAAGCGCGCGACGCGTCTTCTGGAATCTTGAGAAGTCCATCTATCGAGAGCGCGTTCTAATGTTGTCCGATTGCGTCGTTCGCTTGCAGTGTAGAGAGGATATGAAGAAATCCATCATTCGGTGGAGCCATTGACTTCAGACTGACACCTGTTACATTCTGCAGTAACCTGGGATTTGCCTCTGCTGATCAAAGGATCTTAGAGACGCACTTCATATTAACTTTTCAGTTATTTGCCTGCAAAAAGAAAGACATTTGCTCTGTATACGCAAGTAGCGAGCCTATTTATTTGCTTTTTTTTCCAGATAATTCTCTTTTTTTATTATTTTAAAAAGGGACACTTTTTTGATGAAGGATATCCAAGATGTAAATCCTTTTCAGTTCTGTTTGGGGGACAGTTTGGTTTTATTTCCATTACCTACTGATGTTGAGATTGAGAAGTTATTAATTTCGAGGTTTTATCTAAAATGAGTTGAGATCTTGCAGATCCACCGGAGCAAACTAAAATGAAACTGTAAACTTGCGCAGATTTTACAACAGTTTATGTAATGCCATATTAAGAATTGAATGCTGTTGAGCGTGACTGAGTATATGTTGTATGCAAATACCAACAGACCCTGCACACCACACACTAGTCATCTGCATTATGTAGGTGTGTGATGATGACTATGCCATCTATCAGGCCACTTGACTACATTTTAATCGTTTTCAGTAGTTTTGCCTATTATTAAAAATACATTTTCTAATAGTACTAAATGCCAGATATTTAAGATAATCAGTTACTTTGTGTCATGGAACAGGCTAAGAGAAGAGCTCCCTCTAGTGATGGTGTATAAAATTGCAACGTCAAAAGTGGTGAGCAGCACAGAACTGATATACTTTATTCACAAGTAAATACTTACAGACTACTCCAGACAAATTGACCTAGATATGTTGTAAATATTGTACATTATAGCAAAATTCATTTGAAGAAGTGACACACATATTAAAAAAAAATCAACACTGAAATTTTCTGAAATAATGTTTCAACTCACAGGCACTTTGGGGACAAACATTCTCTTTGAGCAGAATTTAACACTTTGCAACTGAAGAAAAACGACAGTCTTCAAATACTGTAAAAGTTCAGTCATACCACCACCTGAGTGTATTAAAAAAAAACTAAAGTAAAAAAAATGACAGACATGATCTGTGAATAACAGACAACCTGATGCTGTTATGCAGGAGTGTTGAGTATTTATAGTTCATCATGTTTGTAGGTGAACTCCCGAGCTGATATAAATCCATCATTATCATCATCTTCTTTTTGGAAGATGTCCTCGACCATCACTTCATGATGCGTGTCATTGGCAGCATATCCATGCTTTTCAAACTCTTTACGCAGGTATTCTTTTACCTACAACAAAAAGGTGTTCAGAATAACACAAATAACACCCACAAATATATTATTGGCATTGATGGTTATTAAGAACCTTCAACATTCATGTAACCTTTCAGTTGCACAAGAACTTCTTCATGTTAAAAAGCTAATTTAGAATATTAGAAAGGGGAAAAAATGGTTCTTTTAGTAATTATTCCATGAAAGAATCTTTGGGTAACCAAAAATTGTTATTGTACTGCATTGCTACAAAACCCCTTTATTTTTAAGAGCATATCATAAATCTCATGCTTGATGGACAGCTGCTGTGTGATGCACAGTTGTTTCAACAAACCTCAGCTTTGGACAGTTTCCAGTCATCATTGAGGTCCATTTCCTGAAAAGACTCATGTGATCTAGGCCCGTTTCGGATCTCGATGATCTCAATGTCAAAAATTAGAGTGCTCTCCGGAGGGATTTTACCTGTGAATGGAGCGTAGCCATTGTCAATACAGCTAATCTGAGTTCTAATTCGTATAAGGGTATTTTAGACAGACTTAATGCAACATCAATGACACATTCAATAGCAGAAGGTGGAGAAAACCAGAGTTCCTCAAACGTTTTATGCATATGTATCTTGCTGGCACACCTTTGCCCTCTTTGCCATATGCAAGAGCTGCAGGGATGGTCAGTTTCCTCTTCTCCCCCGCACACATGTCTTGAAGACCCTTGTCCCAGCCCTTGATCACCTCACGGATCCCCAACGTGAACCAAACTGGGTTTTTGTCTCCTTGATGGCGGCTGCCAATTACAAGACATATACATTAGTATTAAAGGCTAGAAACATGCACACACTGTTGGAAAACTTAGCTTGAGTTGTTACATGGTAGGTGGTTTCTATCTGGTCTAAGCTCATTCATGAGTGAATCTTGGGTTAGCAACACACCAACTAACAGCTAGCATAGTCAAGCTGGTTTTTGGATCAGGGTAGCTGACCAGCAGCACAATGTTACAAAACATAACTGTTAAACCTTTTTTTAAGTGTATTCAGCAACAATAAACACATTCTGACAGAGCAGGGTTCGTTTAATAAAGCATGTTCTTGCAGTGTATGTTTCATGCATTAGATGGTTCATTGGGTGTCACCTGGAATGAAACATTGTGCCATTACTCTCCAGAAAGCCATCATAGTGAACCAGAAGAATATCTCCGTATTTGGATTTACGATGACAAAGGAAAGGTTTGTATAGAACTTCTACTTTCACCTCTGGTTCCGGAAGTTTTGCTCCATGCACGTAAAAGAATAATGCAGAAAAAATGCATGTCCACAACTCTGGAATCATCTTAATATAAATAACAGTTTAACACTGTCTAACTGTTGCTAACTAATGTTTCATGCGCAACAAATTCTCATACAACTTCCCAAACTACAAGTTGTGCTGCCGCGACTACGTGGCAAGCGAAATTTCTACAAGGGTCCATCCCAAACAAGGGATGTCCGTCCGATCCGTGAACGACTCATTCTTTTGAGTCGAGTCTTTTCATTGAATCTGTTGAAACTTTAAAAACTTGAAAGCAAAAGTTCATTATGTTCAGTAAACAGCGGAAATGTTATAGTTTGAACGTAGCCTACTTGCTGACATGTTTATGACTGATTGCAGGAAATATTAAAACACATGAATAAAATATTATTATTATTTTTCTAAAAATGTCAAATTACATTTTGTTTTATGACCAGCTAGGAAATATCACAATTGCAATAACAGCTTTAAAAATAATAATAATAAAAACGTCATGTTTAGGCAGAAATTTATGTTTATGACTGTATTTTATATTATACTATATGAAACTTGAAAAAGAAATGTTAAACATGTTAAACAAAAAATGTTAAACCTACAAAATCTTTTTAAAGAGATAATTTTGTTTATAAAATATAAATTATATATTTAGTTTCTAAATTACACTTTTCAAAATACTGAAACACATCACAATTAAGATACAATAATAAAAAAAGTAATTTATTAACTGTAATATACCGAGTTGAGATGTAATGCGATGGTTTAAAGACTCGCATCGTTCTTTTCAAACGAATTGTTCGAAAGAACCGACTCTCGGACTTCAGTTCACACTTCCCCAGATTCCCAGCGTAAACGTTGCCACCCTAAAATACAACATTGAATTATTATTGGTCAGTCTTTTTTGAGGACACGCCTTAACGACCGACATCTAATTTTCATTGGACATTACTCGCATAGTCTCAGCACAACCACGCCCATCATGTCCAATAAGAGGTTCGCTGAGCGAAAATCCCACAGACGTCACTTACGTGGGCCGATCTTTCTTCGATCACATGGACTGCTATTCTCGAAGCCTTTACGTCACACTTTTGCGTAATCTCCAATCCCCGCAGTCACTTTGCGTCTTTCGCATACAGTTGTCGTAGTTAGGAATTATCTCGAGTTTCTCAAAGAGACTGTGTTGGGCTCAGTCTTGCCACGACTAAGTAATGAATTGTCAAGAGAAGGTCTATCATGGAGGGAGTTCTCTATAAATGGACCAACTATATTAGCGGTATGTATACAGCGATAGTTAAAAGTTATATGACGTAAATCATGGAAGTCTGTAAAGCAGTTAACGTTAGCCTCTTTGCTAGCTCTAGTAACGTTAACGTTAATGTATAAATGAAGTTAAGCCTTCATCCTCTTTAGCTCTTTGTGCCGATCTTTTTTTCCCCTGAAAAGTTTATTTTGGCCTTAATATTATGTGTGATTATGTTTTATTCACTTCTAACTATGATAATTTAAAAGCCTCCACTTGACTGGAAGAACAAGTCAAACCGTATTATATTCATGGATCTCAGACGTCATCAAATATATGTGTCAGTTACAGTAAAATGTCATAATTGCTTTGTTGTTTTCTTTGAAAGGTTGGCAGCCTCGCTGGTTTGTTCTTGAGGGAGGCACTCTCTCCTACTATGACTCTCAAGAAGATGCATGGAAAGGGTGCAAGGGCAGCATCAAAATATCTGTGTGTGAAATACAGGGTAAGCAAAAGTCCATGCCTAACCTGAACAGGAAACCTAATACGCATTACATCACAATCAGAGCAATGCTTCAGGATATCATATTCATAACATATTCTTACGCAAGTGAACGTTTCTTCATCTTTGGGAACTTGTCCTGGGGGCAGATTTTTATTTAAACTAACATTCAGCTGTATTTGTTTAATGAGGTTTTCATTAAATCTGTCTGAACTTTTTTTCATTATACCATCAGAATGCATGTTTGTAAATGTGAACACAGCCTTAACAGTATTTATTGTTGGAAAATGATATATAATTATTGCTACTACAACAATGTTCTCCCTTGTAATTCTGAGACTTAAGATTTAGTATCCACACAATGCTAAATAAGTAGTTGACTTAATAAAAACAAAAGGACAAACAAGCATTTTATTTAATTGCAATTTATCCGGTGCACTCATTTCCATACAGTCTTAATAAACATAGTGTTTCATTTGTGATGTGCTTTACTTTACTGTTGAACACTATAATGCACTAGTAAAATAAACAAGTGAGAAGAGACGTTATTGTTTAACAGGGCCAAAAGTGTCCAGAAAGAAAAAAACACCCAAAACCTCTATTACAACTATAGTGACAGATCTCACCTTTGCTTTTCCTTTTCTTTGTCCTCCCTTTCTCCATTGTAGTTCACCCATCGGATTTCACAAGGGTTGATCTGATCATTCCAGGAGAACAATACTTTTATCTCAGGGCAATTAATGCAGCAGAGAGGCAGAAATGGCTTGTGGCGTTGGGAACTGCAAAAGCCTGCCTCACAGACAACCGAACCAAGAGAGAGAAGGGTGAGTGTTGTATTTCTGCTGTATTAAACTAGATATTCTGTGCAGGTCATCTGGCTTGTGTTAATATGATAGAGAAATATGATAATGGAATATACACTACTGTTCAGGTTGACAGTTTGCAATCAGTTGAATTAAAAAAAAAAGATGTTATGGTCGCTAAGGCTGCAGTTATTTTATTAAAAATGCAGTAAAACTAAAAATCTGAATTTCCAACAACAATTACTTCAGGTGTGACATAATTTGCTATTATAGTACTTAATAACCATTTCATATGATTATCAGTGTTAAAATGATTTAATTTTTTGGAATAGAAAGTTTAAAAGACCAGTGTTTATTTATAATAACAATCTTTTGTAACAATGAAAGTATCAATTTTGTTACATTCATTGCATCCTTGAATAAAAGTATTAATTTGCTGAATTTAATTTTAAAAAGTACAAAATAACTTTTTTTTTTTTAATGATAGATGTTTTAATAGACAATATGTGAAATAAAGGAAGTCTTTCATATGTGTTATATATGATTTCATGGGAACTTGAGATTACATAACCCATTCATATCATGACGTTTGTTCATTCTGCAATTTTTCAAAAAGCTGTCAATCCAAGTCTGAAAGGAAGACAATGTCAACAATAGTCTCTTTTATCTTCTCAGAGCTCCAGGAAAACACAGAGGCTCTGAAAACAAAAATGTCTGAGTTAAGGCTTTACTGTGACCTTCTACTTCAGCAAGTGAACAAAATACAGGAAGCTTCTCAAGTGGAGACAGCAGCTGATTCGGGGGAGGTAAGGGAGTCAACCTTCACTACACTTACTGCACCCTTCAAGGACATAGTTATGACTATTACACAACACACACACTGGTCAGACATGAATAGAGTGTTTATTAGTTCACACTTGGACTGATGAATTGCATAATCATTCAGATTTTTTGTAGTTGTCTTTATCACAAAATTGAGTCCTAAACCAGTCATACTGGTCAGCCTGCTCTAAATATAAAAATGTGCTGTGCTGTGTGTGGATTTCAGGCAGGGGATGAGACTGGAAATCTAGTGAAGTCCACTTGCACCACCTTCTTGAAGACCCTGGAGGAGTGTATGCAGATTGCTAGCCGGACCTTCAGTCCAGACCTCCTGAGTCGGACCCCTCCAGGCTCTCCTCCTGTGGCTACCATCAAACCTCACAAGGCATGTTAAATATAATCACTGAAGGGTTGTAGAATATTTAGTTGGTCAGATCCTAAAATATTAATAATAATGTATTTTTTCCAAAGATCAAACTTACTGATCCAAGAAATCCAGGAGAAAAGTGAGTTCAGTTCATGTTAATGTACTCTTGTGGGTCAGATGTGCTTTTGTTTTCTTTACAATGTTTAAAATATGTGTTATGCAGACAAAAGGACTTAATAAACATCTCAGGAACATCAGCACATGAGAGCGGACCAGAAAACGAACCACCTCTATCTCCTCAAGAAAACATGCCTGCATCTCATACAAGTATGACAGACATTAGGTCAGATTCGTGATTACGCATATAGCATTTGGCAGACCTCAACTCTCGTTTCCTGTTTTGCCTGTGTATTCTTTTTTTTTTTTTAGGAAGTGGTTTAATGGAGGAGCAGAAAGATCCCATGGAGCCTTCATCAAGCACACAGGAGACTGAAGAATCTGTAGGAGAGGAGAAGGACATCCCAACAGAAGAAGCAGAATTTCCCCAAGAAAAACCAGAGGAAGTCTCACTGAGCCCCACACACAACAAAGAAGAAAAGGTCACCGAAGAAATCCAGGCTGACCTGGAAGTGAATGAGCCTCAGTCTGAGAACAAACAGGAAGAGGAAGATAAGGTGGACACATTCTTCAGTACCATGAGTCACAGGTATGAGGCGCCTCCGTTGCTGTGATCCTCTGAGGGAACAAGATAAATGTACTGCACACATTTAACACTATTCCGAAGCTTGTGTTCGGTTTGAAAATTAGATAGCTAATGTCAAGTTATGAGCTTTTGATTACCCAAATGTGTTTTATGTAAGGTCAACATTTCAGTAAAAAAATCTAGATTGTGGGACTATAAATCTCTATTGGAGTAAGATGTGTCCTGAGTAACCAGGTGCAGCGTGATAAAGCGATCAGTCCTGTCTGTTCTGTTAAAGGTATACTGAAGGGTAGAATCTGTTGAAACCAATTTGGACTCATTTAAAAGTTCATCAAAACAAATAAAAAACCGTTGACTGAAATTTTTTTAAAGTTATGTATATATTAAATTCTAGATAAATGATTGTACTTGCGTCACAAAATTTAGCTTTCAGTTGGGACCAAAAAAAAAATAAACTGGATAATTGTTGCGTCTCACCTGGTTGGATCTTGATGTAAAAGGCACTTTCCACATAGAGGGTACTTTTTTTTTTTTTTTTTAAAGCATCTAGATGCATAAAATTGAGAGGGAAAAAATAGAACTTTTAGAAAATATTGTTTTAAATATATATATATATATATATATGTGTGTGTGTGTGTGTCTGGACCCACCATAAAATGGAGATATTTTAGACTTTTCCACCTTGGAGGTCTTGACCTCCCCAAAATACACTAATGTAATATTTTGACAAATTATCAAAGTGATATTTGATTACTTGTAGTTAAAATCTATTTAAAAAGTCCAAACATAATGTTTGCTGTGTTCCACATTATGCATGAAACCATGTTACCAATTAACAAATAATCTTATTCCTTTTCATTTTTTTTTATCTATGATGCTATAAAAAAAAATAAAATGCCGTATCCACTGCTAAACCTTATAAAAGCCAGGACCATTTTTTTATATAGCTCTGGTTTCAGTAATCTGAAAGAAAAAAAAAGTCTTCTACACCAAATCATGTGGTAATTTTCAGTATTGGCTGAACTATCCCTTTATTTAGAAGTGGATGGTCAAGCACCTTCCTTTTGCTGGAAAGACTCATATTTGTACCTTGCTTGTGGAAAGTTCCAGAACAAAGAAATAAGTGTCTTGCAGTTTCAGCACAGTGGTAAAAAAAAATGTAATGTTAACACAAAAGTGGCTCATGATTAAATGTTTATCATGGTATGTTTTCTTTTGGTCGCTCAAAATGAGGCCCAGCCTGTGATGAGGGTTTGTAGATTCTTTTGCTATTCATAATTCTTTCATCTCTTTTATGTAACAGTGAGGTTATCACGTAACTACAACACTAATCTGTTCCAACAGCCTTCATCGGGCTACAACCAAATCAAAACTGAACTGTCAATAATGTAAAATGTTATAAAAGCAATGTGTCGGCATTCAGATATGAAAACCTTTTCAGTATTATATCACTGTGTGAAGGTTTATAGAAACCTGTATTTAATGTGTGCTGTTCTTAATTAAGGACTGCATGTTCCAAACCAGTTATTTTCTGCTTTGGCTTTGCCTGCTTCTGTATTGGTGTTTTATTTCATCAAATAAATGTTTCATTGACGTGTGTACTAATGTATTGTCCTTGTCTGAATGTCTGTGGTTTTTTTCTTGTAGATTTAGTGATATAATACTGGAGGACGACAGTGGTATTCCCACACAAGCCTTTTTGGATTCTTGCTATGCTATAGTACCAGTTTTAGGTAGGACACTATCTTTCACTCTTTCTCCCTTTTCCACTCTTTCGTTGCTTTGTTTCTTTTCCCGTCAGCCCAGGTTTTCTCATTCTCTGCTTCCATTAGAATTGTGCTTATTAAACGTTGTCCAATTCTACTGGGGGCATTGTGCATGTTTCGGTTCACCATGTGCTCCTAATTTTTATTTATTTTATTTTATTTTTTTACATTTATTTTCATCTCATGTTAGTCTGCACAGCTGATACCTCATTCTCCCTCAGGCATGGTCTTGCATGCTCTGATATGCCTGTATACTGGACAGTTTGGTGAGTATCTGACCAAGAACTGGGGCTAAAAACAAGAAAATCTGTTAGCAATCAATTACAAAAATGTTGGATGACAGATTTTCCTCACCTTTCTTAAGAGCATACTGTATCAAGGTCATAACAAAGGTTACTGGGGAGTCATGCTCAGGTTTGATACTGGCACACTTTTAAGCCTCACTTTCACTAGTTTGAATGGGCATTATGCCTCTGAAGGTGATTGAGTTAGGATTCATGGTGTTTCTCTTTGGGTTGTGGTGACTCAATACACTTGCACATCTGGAATACAGTAGATCTGCGAGCAGATAAATCATTGAACTGGCACAAATTGCTATTTCACACAAATGTTTGTAAATCTTCATATTGAATTTTATGTGTGTCACGATTGTGACCCTCACCAATATATGTGTACACTAAAAGTTTAGGGTGGGCAAGATTTGTTTTATGCTCAGGTGGCATTTCTTTAAATTAAAAAAAATATTGTGAAATGTAATTAGAATTGTAAAAAATTATGACGTATTTTATTCCAATTTTATTTTATTCCAGTGTCCTTCTGAGATTATGCTAATAAGCTGATTCTGGTGTACAGTAAAATTTTCTATGAATATTATCAATATCGAAAACAGTGTTTAATAATTTAGCTGTGTAATCATTTAGTAGAAACCATGTAAAAGTCTTCAATGCAGCGTTTTATCAATTAATTTTTCCTCATCACATAAATGTATTCTTTTAAAAAAAAAAGTACTGATCTGAAACTTTTGAATAGTAATGTATGTTTAGTAAAAAAAACAAATACTTACAAAGAATTTCTTCCCTCAGACAAGCTTGGACCAACTGTATTTGCTCCTGTTAAAATGGATTTTGTGGGAAATATTAAGGTAAGTGTAAAGGCAAATAAAGAAATTTAATTTATTTTTAAATAAGTAATAACTGTTAATAATACATGGCATTTTTTTAAACGAAATAAGCATGTACATGTCATTAGTATTGGGGTGAAGATGCATCAGTGCAGCTGACGGTTGAAATTCAGTGCATCCTGTACAAAATGTAATCATTTGTAATAATGAGCAGTAATACATATTATGATATTTGAATTATTGCTTGGGAGGTTGGAACTTTTTCCCAAGAGTTTATTCGTTGAAGTAACTAACAGGGTATAGTACTTCCTCTGTACTTTTTCTGGAAGTCACCATTACCACTAGAGGGCATAATAGCTTGGTCTGAGAGTTCATCCTCCTTATTTTCTCCATCAGAAAATTCAGCAGAAGGTGGTGTCCGATCCTGAGAGTTTCCCCACCCTGCAGAGCATTGTGCTGCATGAGGTGGAGACGGAGGTGTCTCAGGTGCGGAACTCAGCCACTGAAGCGCTGCTGTGGCTTAAACGCGGACTCAAGTTCCTCAAAGAGTTCCTTTCTGAAATCAATACAGGGATAAAGGACGTCCAAGGAGCTCTAAGTAAGTCAGACGATCAAATCTAAAACAGTTTGTGTTGCAAAAAGGAAAGAACACCTGCTTCAAACAAATGTCCTTCAGTCAGTGCTTTGTAACATCCCATTTATTCTTCTTTTAGATAATGCATATGGAAAGACTCTACGGCAATATCATGGATGGGTTGTCCGAGGTGTCTTTGCAGTAAGTGTTTCAATTTTCAAGGAACATTTGTCTGACCTCCTAGTTCTTGATGTTCTTTCCGTCAAGCACTGCCCTTCAGGATATAGGCATTTATTTATTTATTATATATTATTTATTTAGAAAGTTATTTTATGGCCCTCTATGAAGCATGTAGTTCATTCATTCTCTAGGTGGCGTAAGCTGATAATGCAATCTGCTTACAATCACATCATCACATGGCATAAGCTATCTGAGAGAATATTTACACTTTATTTGATTTCCACTTCAGGCATCTTACTAACTATAAGTAACTTTGTAATCACATGTCTGCTAACTCTCAGAGTAGACCGTTAGGGTATGTTTAGGGTAAGTAGAATAAGTGGACACTTGCAAAGTTTCTCACAGTC
>JAUMHR010000022.1:980331-992914 GCA_032361145.1 Enteromius fasciolatus
AAAAGTCTAAGCTCTTTCTGTAGACTTTCGTATACTCAAAGAGCACTTTGTAAATTAAGTAATAGTTTTAAAAGAGTAGCATGTTTATATAATGATAAAAATTTTAAATTTTGCACAAAATAAATTGGATTTAAAATGTAGCCATGTGCAGTTATACTGAATTACTGGTTTCACAGACATGGCTTAAGCTAGTCACAGACTAAAATGCATGTTTGAACTGCTTCAATTAAAAATATCTTGCTCTGACATGTCTTAAAATTTAGCAAAAGATGCATTACTATCTTAATTTAACTAAGGCCTAGTCCTGGCTTAAGCTAAGCCATGTTTGTGAAACTAGGCCATTGTCAAAATCATTGTCTCTCTATGATACATCTTCGTATGTTTCCGCAGATTTGTGTTTTAAACAACTACACTCTCGCCTGAAAACTACACAATAACAGCAATATTAAAATTTTTTTGTGGTTTTTCCCTCCACCGATGCACGAGACTGGAACCGCCTGGCAGAAGCCCCTCTTATGACGCGAATTCACGTCTGTTAAGTTAAGTTAATTATGCGCGCGAATGACGCGAGTAAACTCAAAATGTTCAAGCGTCCAACTACACGCGAATAGCAGGATTTATTCGCGCAAGTTGCATCTGATGTGAACATACCATAATAAAGGCAGGAATCTCTCTCTGTGTGTCTGTTGCATTTTTATGTCGAGAACCGTTCATCCAACTGCTGCGGACGCAAGGGAGGGAAAAATGCGTTTTTGTGTAATATGGATACAGGCAAGTCGCGACACTTTCAGGATTAATAAAACTTGCGGCCCGGGCAGGGTTTATATTATTTAAGAATGAACGCTGCACTTTAATACAAAACAATAACAGGTCTGTTAGAGCGATACTTTAAATAAGGTAGCCCAACATTTATCAAACTAACAAAACCCTCCCAAATTAGCAGCACAGTAATTACTGGCTCCCTAAAGGGTTGGCTATAAAAATAAAAGAACAAATAAATTAACGAAGTTTAACCGTTTCGCAGGGATCGATGTCACGTGTTAATTTTTATTTTTTTATTTTTTTTCCTCGAATATTCGAATCTCAAAATGAAAAATCAAATGCCATCCCTCCAAACGAATATTCGAATATTCTGGTCCAGCCCTAGTATTTAGTCAATTTCTTCCCGAAAATATATTAAAACTTAATTTTTGATTAGTAATATGCATTGATAAGATCTAATTTGGACAACTTTAAAGGTGATTTTCTCAGCATTTAGATTTTTCTGTACCCTCAGATTCCAGATTTTCATATAGTGGTATCTCGGTCCAATATTGCCCTATCCATCCAAATCATACATCTTTTACACTTTGCCCTCTATGCCCCTATTTCTCGCTTCTTATCAACCTCTGTGTCTTTGTCTCTCTCGATCTCTTAGCACGCAAGCTGGCCCCTAATGAGTTTCCACATAAACTGTATGTACAGAACTACACGTCTGCCGTCCCAGGCACCTGCCTCACGCTTCGCAAGTGGCTCTTCACCACAGAAGAAGAGATTCTGCTCAATGATAATGAGCTGGCTATCAACTATTGCTTTCATCAGGTCTGCACTGTGCGTGTGCTTTCAAGCAAACGTGTGTTTGTGGCTGTGTGCTTTTAATCTATAACTGCTGTGTGTTTACTTGTGTCCTCTCTCAGGCTCTGGATGATGTGAAAAAGGGATTTATTAAAGTGGGAGAGAAATCCTACCAGCTCCAAAAGCTCACCGAACAGAAGAAAATTACCATGGTCAGTCAACAAATAATGCAGTTTTACAGTTATAGGAAGTAGTGAAGGTCTTGAGAGTAAAGAATGAAAACTCATTTAATTATCATCATATAATTCCAAACCTGTGCACTGTTATGTTTTTTTGGAATCCTTTTTTGCTGTCCAAGTTTGATTTTTGATTTTGATTTGGTCTGTTTATCACACAAATCATTTGGATTCAGTAAACTTTAAATACAGAATATGAGCGGTCAAGTGAACTACTTTTCAGGCTCCATTAATATACAATAATATTGTATATATTATAAATATTGTATTTGGAATTACATTGAAGCCAATAACTGAATTTTACCTTTTTTGTGTGTGAATTTTTCACAAAAAAAGGATATATGGTATATACAGTGGGTCATCAACATATATATATATATATATATAATTAGGTTATTTTCATTATTATTTGGATAAGGGATTGTTAATGCTTGTTTCCTGTTTTATTTATTAAATAGCAATACTATTTCAAATAAATTAATAACTTTTGAACATGGTTTCCACAAAAATATTAAACACACCTTTTTTAACATTCATAATAGGAAATGTTGAATTAGCGTCTTAGAATGATTTTTGAGGGATCACAAACACTGGAGGTATGACTGCTGAAAATTCGACTTTGCTTCACAGAGATAAGATTTGTTTATATTAAATACAAAACTGTTCTTAAATGGTAATGATTTTAAAAATGCAGTCTTGGTGAGCCTGAGAGACTATCTTACTTTTGAACAGTAGTATAATGAAATGTATTAGATATCACCGTAACAAATTGTGCAGTATATCCCTAACTGAAAGTGCTAGAATCTTAATGCAATTGTTTTCTCCTTCTGCAGTATTTAAGTATTCTGAGGACTTGTGAGGGCTACAATGAGATCACTTTCCCGCACTGCTCCTGTGACTCACGTAGGAAAGGTCACGTTGTCACTGCGATAAGCATCCGCCACTTTAAACTCCACGCGTGCACAGAAGATGGCACTCTAGAGGTCAGTGGGTTTGCTTTGACTGAATTGCTTAATGATGTATAAATTAGAAAAGCGGTTCAGATGATTTCTAAATGGTCTGTCATTACAGAATCAGGTGATAGCTTTTGAAT
The DNA here is from genome assembly GCA_032361145.1 of Enteromius fasciolatus. Classification (NCBI taxonomy): domain Eukaryota; kingdom Metazoa; phylum Chordata; class Actinopteri; order Cypriniformes; family Cyprinidae; genus Enteromius; species Enteromius fasciolatus. Next base: position 983,215 of record JAUMHR010000022.1, read on the forward strand.
GGTCCGAGATGCAGAGATGGGACACAGATGAAGAGGGAATGGCTTTCTGTTTCGAGTATGCGCGAGGGGAGAAGAAACCTCGCTGGGTCAAAATCTTCACTCCATATGTGAGTCTCATACATTCGTTTGATTGAGCATCATGCACAAGAGTCTGTTACCATGACCGTTTATCATTGGCATATGTGAACCTGCTCTATAAAATCATTAGTCGGAAGCAAGGTTATTATGGTTAACGAAAACAAACTAAAACTAGAATTAAAAAAGCATTTTTGTTAACAGAAATAAAAATAACGAGTTAAAAAAAAAACTAAAACTAACTGAAACTGTTTTGTGTGTATATAAAACTAACTTACACTAATATTATAGCAAAAATGTCCTTCATTTTCATCTTTGTAATAAGCTTTTGGGTTGAATTAAAATTTATTTACTTCACGCTGCCAGTTTTAACCAAGGTGTTTGACCCGTATGGCACCGCGTAGTCTGTGATATCACGTGTGCACAGTCTGTCCGCGACGCTGCCGGCTAGCGTGATGGCTGCAGCGAAAGTCGGAAGAAAGCGCACACTCCTATTTGGGATTTCTTTGATTATGTGTCAAATGTGATATGATATATATCGAATGATATATTATGCACATCTCGTCAGTAAAACCGGTTCTTTGATTAAAATCTCCAAAAAAGCGACAAATCTAGCAACAACTAGCGAGTCTCTGGTAGTGCACACCTCTCTCAGCATCTGTTCTGTTCTGCGAGCGGCTGAGAGAAGCAGAGCTTTTGGTTAAAATAGATATTATGTTGCTTCTAACTCTATTTTACATGCAAATATAGCCAAAATCACAGCATAGCCATTGTGTATATCTTATGTGTTTTTGACTCCATCAGACAACGTCTTGATTCTAAATCAGGATTTTAATCTAGATTAACATCTTGTAAAATAGAGCTAGTTTAGAAGGCCTAATAATGGGGTGCATTTCAGTCACTATTTCATATTCATTCAGTTTTTCTGACAACAGAATCAAAGATTTTGATTCATGCACCTGACAAATATCCTACTTGACAAAAAAAAAAAAAAAACCCCCCGAAAACTAACACTAACTAATAAAAACTAAACTAAAACTAAGCATTTTCAAAGTATAAAAACTAGCAAATCTGCCTCTAAAAACTAATTAAAACTAACTGAAAATTTGAAAATAAAAAGTCAAAACGAAACAAAAAATGAAACTAATAAACATTGTATGGGGGCAAAATTAACTCTTTTCTTTTGGGCTAAGAGTCAGGATATTAAGTAAGGACCATGTTCTATAAATATATTTTGTGCATTTCCTACTATATATATATATATATATATATATATATATATATTATTTTTCCAGATGTTCAAATAGTTGTATCTTAGCCAAATATAGTATATCATAACAAGCCATGCATCATTGGTTCACTTTTTTTTTTTTTTTTATACTGCTTTCAGATGTGTTAATCTAATTTTCAAAACATTATTTTCAAAACATATGACTGGTTTTGGTGGTTCAGTGTCACAAATATCTCTTAAGCCTTGCCATTTTTAAACATTTAGAATTTGACATTTTTGACAAAAAAATGCCTTTCCTTTTCCAGTTCAACTACATGCATGAGTGCTTCGAAAGAGTCTTCTGTGAGCTCAAATGGAGAAAAGAGGTGAGTACTTCAGTTCTGAGTGAGAGTCTGCTTGCTCTTCTTTCTCTTATTAATTGAGATTTTGTTGTTTTTTTGCAGGTTGAAGAGGAGGCCACGGACAAAGACAATAAGAACTGCAGTAAAGATGGTATGTGCGGTAAGGTAAGGCTCTGCCTGCCTTTATCTTGTACTGTGGATATTAATGTCTGTGCTCTGAAACCCGTCTCTCTTTGACAGAATATCTTCCAGCTGTTGAGACACAGAAGGGATGGAGGCACATGAACGAAGAGATCATCTCCTCTTGAATTCTCAAATACACGCACATGTACACTAAAAGCTGTATACAGAGAGACATTTCAAACCAGTCCCATATGCTTATCCACTACTGATACACACTTACTGAAATAAGATATGAAGCAGGAAATGACACGACCACAATATAACAATCAAAATACGGAACTACAAGAGACTTGCTCCATCATTTCACTGGACTGGACAGATTTCTGTTGGACTGACCGCCAGCTTGGGACGGGAAAGACTACAGTGCTCCTGGAGACAGACGTGGTGAAGTGCTGTCTGATGAACACACCCTAGTCGTTGACATGGCACCAGCATTGTGACTAATTCATGTCATGTGACTGGTCAGATGCAGTCAACTGAGAGACTGCTTCTGCAGAGTGCGTCAATTTAAAGACATGGAAACGTCTGACTAATGCATCATCCTGACACTAACACATGCACCTGTGAGGGCAGAGATGCTCTTTCAGAATGTATCTATTATATATATATAAAAAAAAAGGCAGAAACCATTACTACATCTTCCATTTGGACAATCAAGAGTGAGAGAGGGAAAGAGAAAACAAGCCTAGGAACAAGGGCAAGAGAGGCAGATCAATAGTTTCCATGCTTTTCCACACTAATTTGTCTCTTACCTCTCTATTGCCACTATGTTGGTAGTAGGTTTGTACAGATTTTCAGCCCTTTAGCTGAACTGAGGTTTTTAATTTAATTTTTTTGTGCTCTCATCTGTCTTTTATTCTCCAAAGCAGTATTTGATTGCATTAGCCATCGCCAGGCCCAGATGGAATATCTGATTTTATTGGAAATTTCTGCTGGTAAAATGTGTTAAATTGGTCAATAATGTAATGCTCATTTTGAAAACTAATTATTTATTCAAAATGAGTTAAAAAGCATTCACACACACACACACACACATATATATATATATTTATGTATATATGTAAGCGTGAAAGTGCACTACCCAAGAGGCTATTGGAGCTGACCAAACTTTTGAATTAGGTTTTTAAATTCTGATATAAAATATTTCGGTGGATTAATTCGAGTTCCAAATAATTAGTTCAGTATTACTTCATAATATACTTGAATTATGTAGTTTAAAAAAAAAAAAATTTTTTTTGCAGTTTTATCACTGTATTTAAAGGCTCATAGTTTTACTGGTGTTTACTAGTATTACTAGTATGTTGCTTTTCTTGTGCTTTTTGCTGTAGTTATTACAAAACACCTTGTTTTAACTGTTATTGTGTCAAAACCACAATTATTTTTGGTGGAATTGGATGTATTTGAATGAATCAGTAGTTGCTGAGGGGAAAGCAAATTGCACTTTTATTTTTCGAAGAATTCACTTTTCAAAGAATTGTAATTAAGTAATTTTGATTATTTTAAGTCACTGTGAAGCAATGTTAGTGGGCCCCAGAGCCCTGCTTGAGAACCACCATACAAATATAAAAATATAAAACTATTTTAATGGCCGCCCTTGCTAGTGGAAAAAGCCAAACACAGCCGAGAGTAACTTTATTAGTAGCTAATGATCAAATTGGACATTGTTTGTATAATGTTTAAAGCGAGGACTCAAGGGACGATGAATATGATGAACTTGTGAATTCTGGGTGTTGTAAATCTGCAGAGATTTTGTGTGGGCCTGGCCATGGCTGTAGAACACCTGCCCACTGATCATCTGTACCAGTGCTGAGTGGGTGTTCGCTCTGCTCATATATGACTTGAGTTGTTTTAACAGTGTTAGAAATGTGAAGCACTGAATTGGAAAGCCAGCAGTGTTAGTTATGCATGCTTGTTTGGCTGCTTGGTTTGTGGGTTTCAGGATGCCATGCCCTCACCCAGCAGTAGGTGGCTCTGACTGCACAGGAAGCCATCTTCATCAAACCATGTGTGAGTGTCTTTATCCATTTTACTTTTTTTTTTATTTTTTTTTTATTATTATTATTCTTTTTCTTCTTCAGTGTTACTTATTGTAGCGCAGGCGCATACAAACCTCTCACTCCGGACCAGTCATGACATGTTTTGCACTTTTTGAGTGTTGTGTGTGTGATGTTTGTAAAGACTGAGATGCCATTTCTGTCCTGCCATTGTTCCATAAAGTTTCTCTGTCATCACATGCATTGACTTTAAAGGGATTTTGGTTTTAATACAAGATGAGCTCAACTGACAGCACTTTTGCCAAAAAGACGATTACCACAAAAAAAAAAATATATATATATTAAAAGAAATTGGGTTACAGTGAGGAACTTTTAACTTTTTAAGTAGCTGAAATATTACAGACACAAACAGTATATTAATTGACAAATTAAAGAGAAAAAAAATTATTTCATAGCAATGACAACTTTTAAAGTTTTATCAATTTTTTACACGCACATATATATAAATAAAATAAGTTTAATATTTTTGCTTTTAACTCCTCTCACAATTTGCCCCTTATTTTAAGCTTTCTTGATTGGAGAAAAAAAAATATATATATATAGGCTATATATTATTATTATAAATTTTTTTTTTTTTTTTTTGTACTGAACCTGGAATATTCCTTTAGTATATGAGTGAGCGGGTGCTTATGAACAGAACGATCAGCGGATTTGATTTTGTTGGATTACCACAGTCTTATATAACTGTTATGCTGGTTATCATAGATTTCACAGATTCATGCAAAGCCTCTGCGTACAAGCATACGGTTCAAATCTCTCTACTTTCTTGTCAAATGGCTTTAAGTTGACACTTTTACCTTTGTCTGTTTGTATCTCTCCCCCTCTCTCATTCTTTTTTCCTTCATTCTCTCCGTTCGTTTGCTCTGGTTGTCTTTCTCTATTGACTGATATTTTAATTTATTTGAATATGAAACTCGAACAGAAATATCTCTGTGTACAGTATTTTCAGCGGTGTGAGTTTTTGAGTACATTTTCAAAAATAAGGCACAAATACATTTACAAAGAGACTCCGAGGTGTAGTTGAAACCGAGATAAGCAATGTAGGGCACATACTACATGTCAAACAAACAAACTGAAAAAAGCAAGATGAACAGAATACCTGGAGGAGGTTTTGAAATAGAAATCTAAAGTTGACATGACTCAATGTAAATGCAAAATGTTTGGTAATGTTTGGTCATAGCATTACAATAAAATGTAACATATTCTTTTAAATAAATTTGATTTATTGACTCAAGGGGTTCTGTCAGTGTGACTTTATTTTAACCTTTTGATGGCCTCTCGGTGAGATAAGGGCTTTCAGAACAAGTGACAGATGTTTTCAGAGGTGGAGGGGAATAATCCAAGTACATCAAAAAGATGTGGGCACGAGGTGCCAATGCATAAATAATTGAGCAGCCGCATAAATTGTGAATGGGATTAGTAACAGTAGTGTTGCTCTCAGTGGGTCATGTCATTGACCTTCACCCTAGTGATTTTATCAGGCACTTAACAATTAAAGAACAAATGGGGCCTGAAATGCAAGCCGGTTTGTGTCACTTCTGCAACAGCGAGAGCGTCTGGGATAGTACGGCTTGTCCTGCCTTTGCTAGCTGAGGAAGTTCAGCCTGCTGTCCGGGTCTATTAAGTAGTAATTGAGTCTGTCATGTACACCTTTAGAAATGTCTGGTTAGGTTTGCTCACCAAATCAGACAAAAGAAGTCAGGATAAACACCTCCAGAGCAGAGATGCCATGAACGTTCTTCAGCAATGGATACCATCCTATTGAAAAGGCAGCAATATTTAGATTTATTGACACAATTAATACTATGGAAAAAGATTTATTTTCTGTAACATTTCATTGTGTATATTCTTTATTTAAATCCAGTGTACATATATGTGACCCCCACAGGGTGTTCAGGTCACAGGATTATTTAACTGATTATATATATATATAGGCTATATTGTATTTATGATTTGCACATGCTCAATTCTATGTATTTATACAACTTTATTGTCATGAATGTATATATATAGGGGAAAAAAAGTCCCAAAAAAGGTTAGTAAAATGATCAAATGTCCAGAAAAACAGCTAGGATAAACAACGCAGATTTATTTTCACAGCCACCTTTGCTCAGATTTACCAAGGGTGCAAATATTAGTGGAGGGCACTGTGTATATAATGTAGTTGATCATTTAAACTTATTTACTAATGATTATCTAATGATAAACATCTCATTTACTTTAGGGTTTACTTTATTTTAGGGGTTTTTACTTTATTCAACATTTTGTTCATTCATTTTAAAATCATATGTACTCATTCAAATCGTTTTAGAGTTTATACATATTTAGCTGGTTGAACCTCTTGAATCTTTTGCTCATTTACTAGGTTTTTAATTGAACTATACTATATTATGACTCATAATCGTCGCACTTAGCACGGATTAAAACAAGGGCTAATAAATAAGCTAAATAAATAGATAATAGTTCCAAGTCATGCGTTACACAAATAAGTCTTTCATGTCATTAATAACCGATCGTGCTTTTAGGATCACTTTGCGGTTCCCCGCGAAGTGCTACGTCATCAGAGAGCGTCAAAAAAAAACACCGTCGCAGCTACGCGCCACATTTCATTGTCATTCACCAGCGCTGTGTTTTCTATCTTTTTGTGGCTTCTTGCAGGGACGTTTGCAGTACTGTGTACGTCGTCTGTGCATGTAAGTATATCTACTCAGTGAAATGTACATAGCAGTGTATTATTTAGGGTTTAAGTGCGTTTCCGCAACGGAATGAGAACTGGATTGTGCTCGAGCGAGAGAGACGCTTCAAAGCATTTCCGATAGCTGCTTATCACTGCTTGTCGCATTAAACACCAGATCCTCTCAGTACAGTTTCTATTCTGTGTCCTCATAGTATTATGCCTGTCGCGTGCTTGTAGATGAATTAAAGTGAAGTAAATGGTAGCTACTATTTACGTTAAACGTTACGTGCAGCGATATATTAGTATAAGCTGATCAACCTCTGATGTCCTTGCAAACGTAGTTTTACATTTTACGTTTACTTAACGGGCTTGCTGAAACTTGCTAAAGAATATTATGGACAGGGCTAGTATATAAAAACATGTCTGTATTGAGCAAGAACAAAAAAAAATTAAATGTAGCCTTAATATTTTTTTTCCTACTGGTCTTTTGAATTTCTCATTTATTATCGGTTTATGTTGTCAAACACCTCTTATGTAATAAAAAGTTGCGTATTATCAGCGAATACAGTCAGACCAGCACAGTTTGACGATATTAATTTACGTTATTTGATATTTTTTGTAATTCCACAGCGTCAAAACAACAAAATGCAGTGACGGAAAACATACCAAAGATGCATATAATATTAACGATAGATTAAATTTAAAATTAACTTGAATGCACGCTATAGATCTCTTGTATACGGCGATGAAAGCACTGGCTGTCATTCTGTCATTGAGCTGTCTATCCTAAAGCCCTGAGCTACAAAAGTTGCAACTTTGCGTGACTGTGTGTATTGGATGAAGTGGGTTATTAAGCGCCTCCGGGGGACGTTTGTCCGTACATGACCCGTTTTCTTTCGGACTTTTTTCTTTTAGGAGAGCGAAGTCGAGGCACGCGCATCCTCAGAAGCGTTTCACACTCACGCGCTTCTGGAGATGTTGTTTTGCTCTTCAGGCTTCGGTAGGAGGTTATAAACTGCAGTGCAGTTTCATGTCGGTCACGGTACTGTAACCTCATGTATTATGCATCTCGGAGGGTCGCAGGTGGAGGTTTGCTTTCAGTCTGCTGGCTGGTGAAATCCGAAACGAAACCAATAGTTCAACGGCTATGATAAAATGAGTAGTGCGATGCAGTATTAATATGTCGTGCTGTTAACTGATATGCAGTAATATGAATACAGTCGTCCCGCAAGAGTTCTTTCAATATTTATACACGTAGGTTGCTTGGTATTTTTACGTTCATTTTTTCTGAGTTTTACTCAACTGTCTTGATGTTATAATTACATTTGTGAAGGCGTAATATGTTAATAAAACTTTCAAGCGCTTTTGACTAATGGCGTCCCCTGCTGTCAGTTTAGAGACATGCGTGTTGTGCCTAAGTAGCAGTTTGAGAGCTTGGAGAAGAATGGAAAGCGAAACCTAACCTGTGCCTAGATCGCCACATTCTGCGTTTACGCGTGTTTTATTTTTCCTTTCATTGCTGATACCGTTTTCCCAACGTGCTTTCCAAATGCAATAAGATAAGTCTCAGGATCATCTCGTATGGTGGAGTTTATTGACCCCAACCTTGCAAAAGGCGAACGGAGACAACGAGTTGCTGGAGTGTGATCTGTCTAGTTCAAGCTCAGTTTTCACGCGGAACTGTGTTTAGACAGTGGAGGAGTTTGGGCCTCATCTGGGCAATCTGCGTTAAGGTTATTTTTCGTTTACGTTCAGTTGTTTCTGAGGTATGTATAACCTTTTCATATGATCTCTTGGGTTGTGTTCTTCTGAACGGGAGACTGCAGGGATACAAGAGTTTTGCAATAAACGCCTTGCTGCTTTCATCCTTTTAGGATGAAGCTGTCCCGCTTGTGCCTTTGGTTGATATAATAAATCTGCTCTGTACAGGGTTCTCAACTTCCCATCGTCACAGAAAGTTAGGAAATTAGAGGGAATTTTAAAATCGTGAGATTAGAGATTTTCCTTTAAGTCATGTAAAGGTTTAAAATCTTAATAGGTTGTTGAAAAGTCAGTAGTCTAGAAGATATGCCGGGGTTTTTTGTTGGTGGTGGTGGTTAGAAATTAGGCTTATGCATTCTCTGTGCACAAACCTTATTATTTTAATGTAGAAAAATCACAGAAAACAATTATAATAATAATTCCCCTGTTTTGTGAACCATATTCATTTTCTACTTTACAATAGAATGTGATTTTAACACACCTACTTCAGTTTTAAAGACTTTTTTGTTTGTTTGTTTTTTTGTACTTTTCTACTCTAAACTACTGTCTCTTCCAGGCTAAACCATTTCAGATTTATTTGTTACTGTACTTTTTTTTTTGCAAGTATCATGATTTCATGACATGATTTAATGTATTACCTTCTAATATTCTGTAATTTAGTGTATTTTGTTATGGATGGCTACTGTAATATAGAGAACTTATAAAAGAACAGCAAAACTCCAATATCCACAAGTATCCTTCCTTAATGCACATGGAGCGGCACGTGGAATGTGAGCAAGCAGAATCACTTTCCCTCTCGCCTCAGTTTATTTAGAGAGTGAGCTATTTTGTCTGAAGTTATGTGTGAAGTTGCATCAGGGTCACAGTAAGTCAGACTGTGTGAAATTGTCTGTTGTCTGGGTTGGTGTTTGTTGGAAGGCTGTAAGATCAGGTGTGTGATTTACACACACACACACACACATATGTACATATATATGTGTAAATCACACACCTGATTTCAATTTAAAAAATAGTTTATACTTTAATATTATGATAATTATAACAGTCCTGAGTGAGATCAAGCATTAATCTTTGCCGACATCACTTTAATGTAATATGTTTTGCGTTCCCTAAAAAAAGGTTTAACATTATTAGTTCCATACTGGAGAGCTGCTTTATAGCAGTAAATAAGTATGTTTTAATCCTTACTGAAAGCTACATTGTCAATTTTTTTCATGGTCATTACGGTAAAGCCACTTTCTTTTAAGCAATCTCTGTCTTAAAAGTGAGCGCTATATCAATGCTATGCAAAAAAAGGCTATATAAATACTATAAATGTCATGTTACTTGATTGGAGTGCCAAATTGCACTGCACATCCACATCGCTGTGATCAGATGC
>JAUMHR010000022.1:1029188-1039687 GCA_032361145.1 Enteromius fasciolatus
TGTGTTTGATTAAGGAAACATGGAAAACATGCAGTGTTGGGGGTCCTCCAGGAACGTGGTTGGGAACCACTGGATTAGTTCTCTAAACAGGGCAAATTAGCACAAGGGCGCAATTCCAAAACATTGCCAATGGGTGTGGAAATTTCGGAGGGTGATTTACTAACAATACGCAAATTAAAGGACACGGACATCTCATTTACATATCGACTAAAGCAATATACAAAGCGCTAAATAAATTTGATGCAAATTTAACGAACACAAACATTAGTAAATCTCATTACATGATTCATTTGAACGCTCTTAAAATAATCTTAAAATAATTATTAGCTCCTCTGTCAAGGATTTTAATATTATTGCATCCATTTGTTTTTATGTTTTTTTTTTTAAATACTTTGAAATCATTCAGTTACAACTGCAGAAAAGAAAGAATGGCAACAACCAATCAAAGCAGGGGAGGCAGGGCTACAATTCTATTGATGGAATACTATGGGAAAGATCACAGAGGTCAACCAAACAATTAATACAAATGTGACTGTTGCAGAGAGAAACTGAATCATGCAGTTGTGGCACCACAGGTCCCTAGTTCCCTAGGACTTTCAGGTATGATTCATCAGCCTGCTTAGATGACGGATGCAGACTAAACTGGTGCCTCCATACAGAAGCATTCAGTCTGCACATGCTCAGAAGAACCACTTTCCACAACACTATCTGTGGGTCACGCACCACAATCTGGAGAGTGAGGTAAGAGAAGCTACCACATATAGCTCTGAACAAATGGCAATTATCACCATGGAGCCAATTATATGAAGCAAAGCAGAGCGCTCAGGGGCTTCGTATGCTTTAATTTAAACCTGATTAAAACCGATCAAATAATTAGCCAGCTGCACTGTTACAAAGGCATAAAGTGTGTGGAGGGATTATAATCATAAAAGACTTATTAATACATGTCATTTTGACACTGACCAAAATGAGTCCGAAAATACAATATATCTAATACAGGTACCTGCACTCCCTCTATCCAGCAGTGAATGGATCCAGTTAGAGGCCCCCTGTTTGAAGTCTCGGAGCAGCAGGGCAGTATCTCTCCTCACCATGCTCAAAGTGCTCACCTTCTCCACCTGCTTCTCCACCTGTGGATCTGTGCCTACACACAGCAGAGAGGGAAAAAGGGGAAAAGTAAATAACATACAGTAGGGGACAAAAAAACAAACAAATAGAAAGTGTGGGAATCAAACAAATTAATAAAATGGAATAAAAAAGAAAGAAAGTTAGTAGAAAACAAACAATTATTAAAAAGTATACAAAATGTAATCTCAACGTTTTTTTAAAGAAATGTACAAAACCTTTTTAAAACTATATAAATAAATAAAATCTTATATGACAATGTTAAATTATCATTTTTATACTAATAATATCATTTTTGGTAACTTGGGGATATTATTTTTTAACCCATTTTGTTACACTTGTGTTACAAAAAAATATGGTTATGCTATATTATTACCAAATCTTTTTATATTTTTATATTTATTTTTTAGAAATGATTGATCAAATTTCAAATACAAAAGAAATACAAAAACTATGATTATTAGTCTGTCAAAAATAATAAATTCAAGACTTAAACAGCATAATAAGAGATTTACAATCAATCAGCCGGTCATTTCTGACATTAACACCAAATTAGGTAAAGGACTTTTAGCATAACACAAGGGTTATATAATTAAAAGAAGCATTTTAACGTAATTTGCTGTGATCTGAGATCGAATCGGAACAAAAAAAGATACGGACAGTGTTACTGTAACACAAAAACAATATTGCATTCGTTCACCAGCAGAAGGAAGAAAATACAAGCTGTGGGCCACCGATTTGACTTCACCATTACTATGATTGAAAACACTACTTAGAGAATCATTTATAACAAAACACAAGCCTATTAATCTATTTCTGATGTGTGTGGCTTCACTTAACTTTACTTGTTAAAATCATTCATCATCATTAAAGTGTCTACACTTCCTAAATTGCGAATATGCTAAACTTTTACCAGCGATAAATTATGCATCGGACCTGACCGTTCCAGTTCGCTAATAACCCGAGTAACAACACAGCACTATTTGTCATCAAATCCTGTCACGGTCCCAGACTGACCTGCGTAAGCGCTGAGGCAGCGTGAGAGCACACTGAGGGGCAACAGAGGGTCCATGAGGGCGAGCAGGCGGGATGGCGAGGCGTACACGGTGAGCAGGGTGGCGGGGTACGCGGCGACAATGCCGTCCGGCATACGCACGCCATGAGCAGCAGCCCGCATCGACACAGTCAAACACAGATTTCCTCCTGCGCTGTCACCGGCCAAACACACACGCTCACCGGTCCAACCTGAGGAGGAAAGGGGTCAACAGTAGGGTTTTAGGAAGGAACCTACCAGAAAATTAAGTGAGTCGCTAGATGAAATAAAAAATGATTGCAAATCAAGAAGATAAATATACTCCATAATTTTCAACTTCATATGAGGTCACATTTTTTGCACTGATCTGAGGCACTCTGGTGTGGTTTTCGTATCAAAGACACCCAAAGAGACTTATTAGCAGCGCGTGATCCGCGTCATGATCCTGAGATAGATAGCAGAGGTGAGAGAACACTGAATGATGAATATGTTTACGCTGCTGTAGTCAGACCGAGTGTGAGCTGAGTTTCAATAGGCGTCTTTGTTCCCTGTGGGATCTCGACACCAGCACAGCAACAACAGTATGACAGATCGTCAAGTCGGCCGATTTCACTTGTCTTGTACCTTAATCAGTTTTCTTAAGGCCTAATCAAGTGGCTGAATGACACAATGTCGAATTAAACTGAATTAATAATTTAAAAGGCAGTCTTGGAGATGGATGATGCTATTTCTGTAAATATTGTATTTAGTTTTTCATTTAAAGTTGTAATAAAACTAACAGAAATAAAATTAATAAAATATAATATTTCTCTGCAAAATGTGATCTGCTATTCTGGAGGGAACCTTTTTTTTTTTACCTCTGTGGATGAATGTCAACCTCAAAAAAAAAGACAGTGAGTAGTAGCGGCAAGATTTTTGCAAAAAAATGTGCTGCCACCTCCCACTAAAAGTGAACTGGGAACGTATGCGTGCTGTATAAAGCGTTCAGTCCTAAAAGCATAAAACTTTAAAATCAGCATGAAATTTAATTTTTTTTCATTCATTAATTTTTTAACGCCATGCCAGCAACAAGCTCTGAATAAATTATAAAAGGTATACAATTATAAGGCTATAAAAGACATTTCAGATGTATGCCAGACACATTTTAAAGTCCATTCAGTTGACACAAATCAGTTAGACACACCTCTAAATAAAATCGTTGTATGTTTGCATTAAAAACAGCGCAATCCGATAAAATATCGCCATAACGGGACCTTCCAGTAAAAACGACTTCCTTCTGTTAATGTATGCCAGACTTCTCCAATAATTTAGCCTGCAAGTTCACATTTATCTGCCTCCGATTTGAGAGAGTTCGATTCTTCAAAACGATTTGTTCAGTCTCTCTAATCATTAAATATATATAAAGAGATGTGTCGTTACTTTCGTTTAATGGCAAATATAAGAAACAAACATGAATCACTGGTATCATGTGATCAGGAAGTATAAAGACAGGGCTATTCCCCTCACCTAGCAGGTTGTGGTTCTTGATGGCCCAGCAGTACGCATAGAAACATTCCTCCAAAGCACGAGGAAACGGAGCTTCAGGGGCTAGAGAATAGTCCACCGAAAGGACAGGAGCATTCAGGTCTTGAGACCAGCTCCTCAGATACGGCTGTAAGGAGAGAGAGACACACACATTATGTGTTTATTTACCATAAACAATTATGAGGCCACATGAGTTGACATAACATATCATATAAATAGCAGAGAACAAATCCAAAGCTGCCATTGATGACTGACGGTAAAGATCCTGAACTGTTTTCCGAGCTCACACCCTTAATTCCTCTCTGAATCCTGACATTGTGTAGTTCCCAGCTTTAAGACAGTGATTTGAGAGTGACTGAGCTGCGGAAAAGAGCCTGAATTACAATCCTCTAAAAACGTTCACTTCAAAAAGCTTGTCACCTGCGTACACGCCTGACGGCACCTCACCATGCATTATAATCAGAGAAAACACATAAGGAACGAACACATTTCTTCTCAGATATTTCAGTTTCTTTGCCATTTTTTTCTTGTGCTCCCTCTCTAAGTTTTTTTTTTTTGTAGTTTAAAGACATGATGTGTGCTGACAGGCATCACAACATGTTGCCCTGACTGCCAGTTACATCTCATATCAACGTGTCCATTGTTGAGTGGCGCTCGTTCAAGCAGTTAATGCATTGTGTCGAGAACGCAGTCTCCCGCCGGTGAGTGTTTATGTGACGTGAAGGTGAATTTTGCATGAGAGCTGTGATAATTCAATACTTTAACAGAGCAGCAATCTCATACTTTGCCCGAGACATTGGACACAAGTGAACGCAAATGCCCAATATCTTATTCTGCTTGCCAAGAAACTGCTCTGCATAATAGTCAACATAAGAGGCACAATTAAAAACCGCTGAATGAATGTTCAGACATAGAGGTGGGATCCTGGGTGACTGCACTTAATGGATAAAGTACTCAAAATTCAAAAAAATGATACCATTAACAATTAAAATCACATGAATAAGATGAATCTAAAGATGAAAAAAAAAACTCTTTATACTGTAGTACCTTGGTGTTACTTCAACTATGGTACTTTCGTCTGTGGACACTAAGAAAGTCCATTAATAATGACAATCATTTCACAAATATGAATCACAGATTCAAAAAAAAGATTAGCCAACTCCTTTATTTTTCTATGGCAAATTTCACAGTTAACATTTTAATATTCTAAATACACAAAATCACATCATATTTTTTTGCATAATTTGATAAACTTGCAGCTTGCAATGATGCATAATAAATCCTGCTATGTGATTTTATCTTAATTTGAATTTCATTTAATCTCCGTCACTGACACTGATATTATTTTTTGTAATTAGTAAACAACTGTGGTACAGTCTAATTTGTAATATTAAATATAACAATCTGTTTCTTTCCCTGTTTTCAGTGTTATGTATTCTCACCTCACCTACAAGACTATATGATATTCTGGTTACTAGATTTAAAGTTTGGGCCAGATTTACTATTAGCCTGTGCCAGTTCAAACCCTCATGTGGTGTTAAACAACTACTGTCTGGATATAAAGAGCGTGTGCAGTTTATTTGTGACTCACCTTATTAAATATGCATTTGCAGGAGTTTCCCTTTTGACTGGTAAATTTATGGGAGGAGAGTATTCAAATAAACCACACAGAAAATACTTATAATTATGCAATTTTTAAAGCTCCTAATATTGTTTTGCATTGAGTCCCCTACAATAAGTTTGCATGTAATGCGAATAAACACAATCGTTTACTCAAAATACGTGTTTAATATCACCTCATTTTCCAGAAATTCTCAAACACAGTTCTGAGATCCAGTCTCTCCAAACCCCTCCTTTCCGTGAGCCTACTCTGCTGATTGGTCAAATGGTCAAGTCTGCTGTGATTGCAATTGCCACAGGTCTGTATTTTGAACGCTCTATGAAAATATAATCATCTATTATTTATAAATACTCACAGGTTGTGATTAAGTGGAGCTGCTGTCCCAAATAAACTGAGCACTGAATCATATTTCAAGAGTAGGTGTTTTATGTGTCCTGCACTAAACTCCCCAAGATTAGAGAAGCAGTTGTCAGTAAAATGACTGTTTGTGGGCAAGGTCAAGCGGTTCATGCCCGGCCGCAACGTGTTACCCTGTGACGTGAAGCCATCAAGGAACTGGGATTCGAATTACCTGCAACTCGTTCAGGCTGTATTGATTCTTTATTTTGGAGACATATATACAACTTTGTAGATCGTTTACATTCACATACAGCTACATTACACACTGCATGAAAGGTAATATTATAAATGGCATAACAGGGGCACTTTAGGGCAGGCTGTAATTTGCGCTGCAGATTGCTTTGGTCATTATGGAAATTAGATATAGGAAGTTATAAGGAGAAAGAGAGGAAAAAGATACCTCATGTGATTTGGAAGTCTGTGCCACAAAGCCTCCTCCGTGGAAGTGCAACACCAGCCATGGGGAAGGAGGACTGCGCTTTGTCTTCAGGCCAAAAGAAAGAGATATCGGGCCCCCCTCTGAGCGACACAGCGCTAGTAATTTCTCACTGTCCTAAAGACACAAATGGAGTACAAGCACCATAAACACTTTAAATGTATTATTTCATTGCAACACAACTTCCTGAACAATGCTTATTTTGATTTTCGTTTAGGCATGAGAGGAGTAATTAAACGCTACAGACGTGTGGTTCTTTACTCTGCAGCTGGATCAATAGGAGTTCAAAGGGTGTGAAGCAAAGTCAAGTAGACCTTTTTAAACACCATTACATCCAAGTCATCTATACAGCAACCAATTCAAGTCCTCCCATGACACTAAGAGGTATATCAGGAATTAAAGGGCTTTAAGTAAAGGATAAAAAGAGAAAGAGTCAAGCTCTACCGCTTTATTTAGCTAAGCGCACCTCATTACGACTGGTGGTGCTTTTATTCATTCCTTGCTATCTGCGCATATTTATTTTTTTATTTATTGGCAAGATAAGAGCATGTAGAGTGGAAAATTAACTCTCTTTGAAGAACAGAGAAATCAAATTATGAAAATAAAAAGTTCATGCTTGAGCTTCTGTGAGGAGGAAAAAGAAGACGCAAGCGAGAGACGATTGCGATTCAAGACTAATTAAGTCTGTCAATGACATCAGTGTGAACTGCTGTACCTGTCCTTCTCTTAGCTCATATGAGATCAATCTCATCTGCACAGGCGCCGGGCCGATATGAGCTGCAGGAGGAGACACAGTCACTGTGTGAGTGGGATCTGCCACCAGCGGCAGGTCAAAGGGCACGGGGGGAACGGAAAGAGCTCGATTCACCTTCACCTGTGTGGCCGTCATAGACACTAGACTCTTGAGGGAGATAGAGAGAGATGAAATAGAGCACAGATTAATTTCATTTTCATTACTACAGGATATGAGTGCTCAGTGTGCAATCTGATCAGCTGTAGCAAAGAATTGTCAAGTGTTTTAAAAAAATACACGAGTGCAAGGAGTACATCAACAGTTTTATTACTCAAGGGAACTGCTTTTAACAATTCTTTGGGAATTATTCTGAGAAATATATTCATTGCGATTTGAACGGCAATGAGTACTCTGCTCTAAAAAACTCTTTTAATGCGTTCAAACTTTAGAAAATAATAGTGCTGGTTTTTGCTTACTTAATATGCAGTATATATTTTGAAAACATTTTCATGTATATTTTTTAGGGCTGGTCAAGTTAATGTGTTATTATTGCCATTACTCTCAGAATCACAAGTAATTGTGATGCAATTTGTTTACTTAAAGCCTTACATTTGATTGGAATCCAGTGTTTATTTAATATCTGTAATGGAATTTTTTTTAATTTACTACCTACATACAACACATTGATTATATTAACCTCACCTAGAATACATTTAGATCACATATGTTTTCTGATCAATTATTTCATAAAGCGTTAGTGTAATTGATTCTCATTCCTAAGTAGAATACAGTGATTCAGATATTGTGTAAAGGGGGTCGCACACCGGACGAGAAGCGCAGCGCCGCGTCTAGGACAGCTCGAAGTATCACACACCAGACGCGCACATTCTACAATATGATTTGTTTGCTCTATAGAAACATGCTACATATTTTTTATATATGTTTAAATTTTATTCAAGCTGTAAACTAATGTAAGTTGTACAGTATTTGCAGCAGTGGTATCTTGGTATAATTAACAACGATTTAAAACAAATATGATGTTATTCAATATATAACAATGCAGGCGGCGCTCTGTGGCGCGGCAGGAATTTGAACAGCGTCCTGAGTCGTAGCTGGGCGCCGTGGACAGACGCCGAGGTGCGCCGCCGGTTTGCGTACACCCATAGAAAACAATGTGTTGGAATTTTAAAGACATGGCGCTTCGCTGCGCTTCTCGTCCGGTGTGCGACCCCCTTAAGAGTGAAAGAACCAGACATCAACAGTATGAAAGCAGTACCATGGGGTGGTGTGCTTCAACCATTTTCATTGGCTAGATGTGGATTTTGTTACTTTGAAATGTATACTTTTGACTTTAAAATCTCTGGTCTGTGAGCTGTGCCTTTTATCTCTTTGCTCACAGCCAGCTGTGTGTAAACCAGATCATTTTCTGTAGAAAATAAAAGCAAGACCATGGCAACTTCTGTTTGGCTTTTCATTTTCAGTCTTTACAATTATTTTACTCATAAGAAATTCTACAACATATCTTAGCCTCAGCTCACTTTTCATTCACTTTTTTAACCCCAGTTAACTCAAATAACATAAAATATAATATAATAATAGTAATAATTTATCATCATCACTATGAAGGTTACATTATTGCAGAGATAATATGCTTTTGGCATAATAATTTGTTCACTTGAATGCAGATTTGTTTTAGGGAATTGGAAACAAAATATTATTAAAAGACTGAAGGTCATATTATTTTCTTTCAAATAATTGTTCTGCCTTACTGAAAACTGGCAGGATGGTTAATACTAACTGATAGAACTTCTGTCTCCGTTACGTTCCAGAATGTCTTCCAAAAATGAACATCCAGGTTCTGAGTGATGCGTTCATACTCCTGACCTCTCAGTTCAGGGTCAATGGCATACTTCCCAGAGGTCAGGAAAGAACTGGCTGCTACACCTGAGAGAGACACAGACAAACAGATAGATGAACAGCTGTTTACATACAGCGACTGGCATACAGTACCATACCAGGGCATCATACTTAGACAGTGAAACAGAGGGGAAAGACATGAGTGGGTTTCCAATCAACAGAAACCCACAGATAACCAGCTGGAAATCACATCATCTTACCTTGACAATCATGCACGGGCAATTAGTTTAATATTTACAAACATCAGTAGACCAAAAAAAAGCAGATCTGTAACCACACTACAATTCAGCATATGAACTCTCATGCGGTGCAATTCTGAATTCATTCTAAAAACTTCAAAATAGATCATCATTTGTTATTTTTTTTCACTTATGTGCACTAAAGAGAGCCAGTACTTCAGTGCTTTCTCTTCCTAACAGTCAGTTATGATTTGCCATATGCTGACATGCTAAAACAGATCTGTGCATTAGTGAGAATGCAGCCTATTAAATCTGCTGCCTGTCATCAGCAATAATCAATCAGCAATAATGAGAAAAAGAGCAAAATACATCAGTGCGCTTGTCTGGGAAAACATTCAGATACTAAAAGCACTCTCAGTTACTGAGACTAACTTTTTGTTCATAGCTTGTAATGTGTTTCTTTGTTCCCTTTCATTACTGTAAATTTGCTTGACGCTACAGTTATTATAGTTATATAATTATATAGTAATAATTCTTCAAATACAATAGTTTCATTTTCTAATTTGTAAAGTATGTATAATTATATAAGTAAAATGCACACTTAAATGTAATATTCAGAGTTTGCAAACTCATTAATTATTAAAAACAAAAATGAAAAGATTTCCACCCCTAGCAGGAACAGGAACTGACCATCTCTCTAGAGGAAACAGGGTAATCTACTAGCAGAATGGATGATAGATTTGGGAAGGATACAAAATTCTCTCATCCATACTGCCCTCTTTGAGAGCTACTTACCATATGGAGCAATATCCCCTGCCTCCCCTAGGGTGCAGCATTGAGCACAAGAGACAATATTAGAATGCCTATGCAGGTCAGAGTCTATACAACTGCACTTTTGCGTCTTAAATGAACACTAAAGGAAGCTTGCTGTGCAGACATTAACAAAGATTAAGTAGCCCTTGTCACATAAATCAAGGGACATCTTTATTAGGGCATGCTGAAAGTGACAGTTCTACTGACCTATCCCTGACTGATGCTTCTTGTAGTTGTCTCCGAAGGCAACCAGGCTAATAGCAATTGACTGCAGGCATGGACGGATGGCAGGAGTAAACTAAAAGTAAAGAGAACAAGATATTCAGCTGGATAATTTTCACCTTAAAACAAAAAACATATTGCACCAAAAAGTTGACGGTAAAACAATAATACTGTGAAATATTATTACAATTATTTATTTCTGTAATGGCAAAGATACACTTTTATAAGCCATTACTACTGTACACGTCACACGATCCTTCAGAAATCATACAAATATGTTGATTTGGTATTAAAGTTTGGAAGCATTTCTTATTATTATCAACATTGAAAACAATTGTGCAGCTTAATACTATTTTTGAAAAGCACATTTATTAAGAAATAGCATTTATTAAAACAGACTTGTTTCTAATATTTTAAATGATCGATTTTATATAACCATGCTGAATAGTATAAATTAGAAATCTTACGGGCTAACATTTTGAATGACAGTGTGTATA
>JAUMHR010000022.1:1043350-1059513 GCA_032361145.1 Enteromius fasciolatus
TATATTCATGTAGATATTTTCACATAGACACATATATGTGTGTCTATCAATGATTTCTGAATGATCATGTGACACTGAATTTCTGGCTGCAAAAAACAATCAGCTTTGTTATCACATAATCAAATAGAACAGTTATTTTTAATTGTAATAATATTTCACAATATTACAGATTTGACTGTATTTTTGATTGCACAACATGCACAATTTAAATGTATTTTTATATTTATAAAATCACATATGGGAATACATTTTTTTAGTTTTGGACATTTTGAATACATTCACCAACATTAACTGAAATAACTTTAAATTTCAACCTTATGTTAAGTGTATAAACATGAGCCAATGAAATTGTGTAAGCCATAGGCTCATGTGCTGATGAACAAACACCTGAAATCCAACACAGCGACCGTAGAAGCAGCCCTTGTGCATGGAGGCGTACTCTCTCAGGAAGCTCTGACTGAGGCCACTTTCCTCCTGGAAGAAGAGGTTGCCGTGGCTGTTGTCATGAAGCAGTCTCTGAGCTAGATAGAGCAGAGCCCTGAGCTGACACAGAGCGCTACAGTACGCCTCCATCTCTGCTACATTATGACTCGAACGGAAAAAGATGCTGCGTCTGCTAGATGTGATATAGCGCCCTTTGTGGATGATGTGGAGGAGGCAACAGCGCACCACCTAGAGAAGAGGGTAACAAAAAGAGAGCTTAGGGCTTACGGAGGTGTATGCTCCAAAACAATAAGCAAATGTGTCATGCAGGAGAGGAACTCATAAAGAGCGATGTCAAAAATTGCTCAGGACACCCAAAATATTGTTTGTTTCTTCTTCAGATTTGGAATCATTTAACATTACATCATTTGCTCACCAACAGATCTTCAGCAGTGAATAAAACATTAAGCCGATAAAACAAAATGAAGGTGAGTAATTAAAGACAGTTAACTGTGATGACTAACTGCTGAAAATGATGCACTGGGAGCAGCTATTTATAACCGGCAGGATACACACAAATGATTTCTCTTGCCCTCAAGCTAACTCATCATAATCGTAAAAACACAGCAAGAAATGCACCTTTACAAGGGAGCGGTATCCATTGGCGGGGATATGAGGGTCAAAGTCAAAATGGTGATAGATGGCAGCGAATCCAGAGATGACAGGCTCCAGGCTCCGGGCGTGCTCCTGGATGGTGGTCATGGCATCCACCAGGCGCTGAGCTACGTCCCCGGCTTGGCCCTTTGTGGCCCCAGAGAAGAAGGCGGCATTTTCTTCACAAACATCATGTAACGCAGTGAACACTGCCTTGGTGTCCATCACTACAGGGAATCAGATGGGTTAAGGACAGAATAATTACTTTAAATTGGCAGATGACACACTTTAAAGCCAATACAGATTGATTAAGCTCAGGACTAAAGCCAAGCACTTGCGTAGGCTGTGGTTATAAAAAGGCACTATAAACGTTTAATAGATCCGTCAACTGGAAATGCTTCAGCCAAAGCACTTCATCTTCTTCATCAGTACTTTGGCATTTTTTCCAGTAAACATCCTTAAAACAAGATAAACGCACTTAAGATTTCATTAAACATTAGGATTTATTGTTAAAGTATAAAAACTAACAAAAAATACACACATATATGTTTTATATTTTTGAATGATGCAAAAATTATTCAGACTGATTAAAAAAAAGTTGTCTGAAACAAATCCTTTTGGCTTAATTTGTCATAAATCTTAAAAAACATTAAGCAATACAACTAATTTTATCATTAATAATAATAATAATAATAATAACAATTAATGAAGGGATTGTGTGATACTCAAGACTGGAATAATAGCTGTGGCTAATGTTTTTATGGCTTATCTATAAAAACAACTACATTTGTTAGCACCTTTAAATGTACATTTATCATTTTTAGGGATGGTGCAATGATAACTGTAAAATATGACAAAAACACTGTAATAAAAGACCATTTTTACCAGTACAGTGCCTATGAAAACACACTCACATAAGAAGTCCTAAAACTATCACACAAAGAACTACACATCCGACAGACTGTATGACGACACATTACGGTACATGTTCACCTTGTAAAATGTTGACTCTTCAGAAAACTGCAATTGCATGTTTTCTCTATAGGATAAGACAGGAGCTAGCTAAATGGAACGGAGGTTTTGGACAATTACACAGCACATATTAGTGAGTGAGTAACTACTGTGGGCATCAGCCTGTTACTGTACAGTCATTCACACACTCATGCACATTTATCTGATCAGGATTGGCATGGCAGATACAGAGACAATACAGGTGAGTAAGGTCTCTCAGTGACAAGATTATGACCAGGTAAATCTGCTATACTCCATGACCGACAAGACAACTGACAGAATCACAAACAGCTTAACAACACAAGACAAGTGCAGGAATATTGGGACCCCAAATAAACCCTTATGTGTTCTCAGACAAACCCCAAAGTGCAAACAAATACATCTTTAAGGTAATCACTTTTAAAGTCAGGCACAAATTTGTAGCCTG
This sequence comes from Enteromius fasciolatus, assembly GCA_032361145.1. Classification (NCBI taxonomy): domain Eukaryota; kingdom Metazoa; phylum Chordata; class Actinopteri; order Cypriniformes; family Cyprinidae; genus Enteromius; species Enteromius fasciolatus. The sequence continues at coordinate 1,045,866 of JAUMHR010000022.1, forward strand.
CCCCACAACTAAGAGCGGTCAAACCCTAAACTTTCGGCCTTGCTCTACATTTGGGTGGAAAGGCATTTCATAAACAGCACTGTGCTTTGAATGTTGGAATCCAAAATGCTGACTTCTAAGTCAAGAGAACATTTTTGCTTACATAAAATACATTTGCAGTGCTATTTAGAGCTGAATTCCCCAAATACCCTCTGATCTGTTGCACATACGGTTTAAACCTGGCCCTGTCCCATTTTCTTTTTGCCCTTTACCACAGATAAACCCTCCCAGCATTCACAGAGTCATTCTCTTCTCAGACTTTCCAAATAGCCTTTTCCCCTCTGCCAAAGTATCCCATGTTGCCTCTCTACCTCCTCCCTGTTACTGGCGGTAATCTCTTCCCCCAATTGGCAAAAACAAACACCACATCTTCCTCTCATGAAGGATTGTCCTCTATTTTCTTCCATTTTTGTACCCTGTCCTTATTGTAAAGACTGTAGCCAGACCCTGAGAGATTAGTGTCCTAATCTGAGCAAGGGAAACCAAGCATGTTTCTGTGTCACTGTCACATGCTCAACTGCTACCATTGAGAGACTATAATCCAGCAACTGTTGTAAAACTAGTCATGGGGTTTGAGAAATGACTTTTACTGCTATGCTGGGTTTCAGTTCAGAAGCAGGTATTAGAGTAGAGACTACCTGAACCCTGTGCTTTTGAATTAACTAAATCTTTTATTATGGAAACATGTGCAACAAGAGAACCTACCACACTTCCCCTTACTCACTGAAAGACTTCCAGCACCAGTTTAACACGGCAGAACTAACACACGGACAACTGAAACCATTACGAAGTTAAAAACTTTTAGCTTTCATAAAGAGTTCTTTCAATATGAATTTAATCCTCTTTGCCAATATTTCAAAAGAAAAACACAGACAAAGCTATATTAAATATGAGTTAAGCTTGATAAAGCAAACAAATCGTAAAACAAATATAAAAATGTTACCAACAAATCCCCTTACGATGGAAGTCCTTCACAGACATTCATCATAAGCCTGTGACTAGCACAGCACTGCTTTATTAGAAATTATTGAAACTAAGTAAAATGTATAACTGGAAAAAAAGATTATAGTAGTTTCATTGAGAAAGCTATAAATCATGTCACTTCAGTTAGAAGCTTAAGATTAATAAAAAGTACTTCAACTGAGATTAATCAACATCTATTTAACATTTGACTTAAAACATAGTATACTGAATATACACTACTGTTCAAAAGTAAGGGTTGAGAGAAGTCTCAGCAACCAGGCTGAAATGAAAGAAAGAAAAAAAAAAAAAATAACGGTTTTAATTTCATTTGAACTCATTTTTTCCTTTGATGGCACAGCTGTATTTTCGGTTGTCTTCAGTGTTCTTCCTTCATAAATCATTCCAATATGCTGATTATTATCAATTTTGGAAAAAACTGTGCCGCTTAGTTTTTTGGTTACATTCAAAACACTTATTTTATACATTTTTATTTATTAATTTTACATTGCAAATATCTTCACTGTCGCTTATTACCAAGTTCATAAATCCAAGTGGAATTACTTTCTATAAACGTACTTTCTAAAAAAATGACCCTAAAATTTTAAATTGTAGTACACACACACACACCACAATTGCTGTAAATATCTTTGCTATTATTTGCACATTTAGTGGACAGAAGATGCGAAGAACATTTATTAATCAACAGACAATCGATCAATCAACATTGTTCATTCTGAGCAGAACAACAATCACACTGGAAATCGCACATCAAACAATGAAAGAACCCAAATGAAGCCAGAAAAACGATGTACTTTGAATGTGATAAATCACATGTGCACTATACCAATCTGCCCAATGCATCCAAACATAACACACATCTACAGCCAAAGCCTGACCTAACCAGCTAAGCAACATGACTCTTTCAGTGACACTGCTTTAATTACAATGCATGAATAAAGCGTACAGCACAATCCACAGCAGAGGAGTACCAACACACGTTTAAGGTACAAAGGGGTGAAGCGGAGCTTAAGTGTACAAGACTACAACCCCAAAAAACATGCAGAAAAACAGACCACATACACACACAAAAACACACAGGGACTGATCCCTGGAGAGACTGAACGTTACCCTCATCAGAACTCATGCTGGAGTCCTTGTGCGTCCTGTCCCCTCAACACCCGCACAGCCATGGAGCCAGAGAAATAGAGACATAGGAAGGGGGAGGTAAACAAAAGGGGAAGACAGTAAGAGTTTCGATTGGATGCTTTCGCCCTCTCTCCCACCCACCCACTCACTCATCCCCTCAGATCACAATGTGACTTTCTGTCACTTTCTATTTCATCCCCTCTTCTTTTCTGCAAACTCTTCCTCCTTTACTCTTTTTTGTCTCATTCCCAGGAGAGAACAGCTTTGTTATTTTCTCCCATACCAACTGTCTCTCTGTTGTGGTGAGATGACTTTTCACCCAGAGTACAATAAAAACAAATTACTCACTGCAACATGCACACATGTGCCCCACACACACACACACACACACACACACACACACAGTGTTTGCTGTTTAAAGGATCCAGGCTAACTGTGTCCTAGAACCAGCTACCCTCCACAAAACACCAACTGCCTTAATAACCTTTGTCTCTATTGGTTATATCACCAGGAGGTGGCTAGTGACCTTCACTCTAACTGGACGACCCAAAACTGCCACCTCTCTTTGACACAAGAAGGTCCAGAAAATTGTATTAGGCAATTGCATTAGGTCCAATTCTGGCCATGACAGAAAACTATTTTTATGCTATGGATGATTTTATTAATAATAAAAAAATAAAAAAAATAATACATTTATTATTATTATTTATAATAAAAAAATTAAAAAACATCAATTGGCTAATGCTAAAAATGCACAGTATAGACCTATATAAATGTATAAGAATGCATTTGAAATTAATAAAAAAAAAATATTTATACAAAATATTAATTTAACATTGCAAACTATGCGTTTATTTACTGTTATATGGTAAGTCAGTATAGTAATATCCATGTCACATCATGGTATAATAAATTTAATATAATTAATATACAATCAATTAGTTCTGATGAAATAATATAAAAAAAACTATACAGTAAACAACACTGACATTAATTTAAAAGGTTTACCATCAATAACTAGAGACTCACAAACAATACAGATAATTATTTTTATTACATAGGTGATTAATAATCATATAAAAGTAAAAACAAAACTATTATCGCTAAAATCATAAATGCTGTAAGTGAATTTCCTTATTTAAAATGAGAAAAAAGGTTAACAGATGAAGTCAAAGACTAACTTAGAAGTAAACACTTTAAAAGTGTTGGATAACAGCAAAGAATGCTACATTAATGCGTAAAAACAGAGGAAATAATTAATAAAAAATATGCATGTTATTATGCTATGCTATGTATTAACTGTCTACTGACCACTATATTTTTCACAAACTATGCTTATAACAGTTCTTAAGGTGAAATTTCTTCTTGATTTTCAATTTCCAGACTATCTTTTGAATAGGAAAAAAAGAAAACAGCAAGGGATGTTCTCAGTGCTTTAAATTTTCACATCTTGCTAGAAATGAGAACAAATGCTCAACTTTCAAGCATACTTTTAAAATATAAACTAACATTTGAAATAGAAATATGAAATATTTCTTCATTACTGTTAAATATATACACATGCAACTAGCCTGTGTCACATTGCTCATGTAAAATGTTTTCACTATTTAGGTTACAAAAGTTCACCGCTAGAGATTAGCTGCTGGCAAATCAGAACTTCTCAGAATTTAATGGTACAAACCCAGCTTATTTTTAGCACAAACTGTGAAAAGCTTGCATACAGATGGATTTCCCAGCATCCTCAACCAGAACTTTCTCTCTACATTCCAGATATGTATATCCAGGACCACATCCTTTATTAATTTGGCTGGCTATAAGGAACAATGAAAGGCCCAGGGCAGACCTTTGTCCTAGATTATGTGTAAATGTGTAAAACCATCTCAACAGGAAAAGAAAAACAATGTGCTGGCCCTAACATCAGTGAAGAGTTTCCTCTCGCTCTCATCCAAACCTGACAGCAGCAAGTAAACAACTTATCTATAGTTAATATATAAATGTACAAGTCTTTTCGTAATGTTCTTCTGCACAACTTAAATGGCCAATTGAGGCTTTTATAGCAAATCCTCTTACTGATCCCCAGACAAGGCAAAGGTCTATGGTGAAAACCTAAAACATAGTCAGCCACTGACGTACTGCCCATTGCAACACAAAGAACATGGAAACCACCTCAATAACACTGTGGTGAAATAAAAGGTTATTCAAAACCCAAAGCGGCCACAAGTTGCTTTTAAACGAGGTCTAAAGCGGCATCAAGACACTTTACCCTTATGCCATTTTACAAAACCATTCAGTTGAGGAAGATAAATGAAGATAATTTGATAAGTGTCTTTTTTTTCTCTTTCTCTATCCATACAGTAGAAGCCAATATCACCAAAATGATTCAGTTATCAACATTCTTCATAACATCCTTCCACAAAACAAAAGAAAGTCATAGCATACAGGTTTGGAACGTTTTTCCATTATGTGTGCACTATCCCTTTAAGAGCATCTACACTTCCTACACACATCTTTACTGTGATTATAAGCTTAAAACCACACAGACAGACATCAATCTAGATCATTCATAAGTCAGGCATCCTAAAGCTTACTCTAATGCAGCAAAGTTAAGGCAAATACTCACAGGTCATTCCAACGCATGCATATCTCTCCTGTCTAAAACGTGCTGTCAACACACTTTGAATAAAACGTCATCATTAACTAGAAATGTCATCAATGCATAACTGCAACATTGCACTATAATGTTACAGATACCGTAGCCGATGTATTGCATAACACGACATAGTTCAAACGTAACCTGTTGGCAATTATACGAGGCATTACGTTTAAACCTACGTTTACATATTAGTAAGGAAATAACAGCGCTCATACGATGTGTTACATTGTGCCAGCATTACTCTACAGTAAGCGCTCGCGCTTTAATCTTCTGTTTGACACTTCTGGAACTATCTAACCGGGAGCGCGGATGTCATTTACAAGCGACAGCTCGTCCCCTAAATAAAGCGGTTGTTTATTAAATGAGAATATACCTATTGGACCCTCTTTGTGTTTGGACGAGCGTCTTCTGTTTACTGCTTTTTCAAGAACACCGCTCCCAGACTTCTTAGCAGACGCCATCTTCCTCAAACACGAATGATTACCTCCCCCTCTGTTCTGTCTGGACATACCTTGCAGGCGGCCACGCCCACGTCAAAATCTATAGCCAATAACGCGTCAGAGAATAATAGAAGCACCTATCAATTCACAGTACTGCCCCTCACGCTGCCCACAGTGAGCCAAACAACACTGCTTACGACGTCAAAATGCAACACAACAAAATAAATTTGCAGGTTTCTCAAGTGTATTGTGTTTAATAGTCAATTTGAGTATCAAGTGCATTTTCCTCAAGACAGACTTAAAATGTCACATCATTCAAAATGTTTTATACAATTCATTCAAACCGTTTGCAACCGTTACCTTTGCAAAATACAAAAAAGCTTATCTTCAAACTAGGAAAGAGATGCAAAGACATACTGACAGCAGGCTCGTGTAATTACGACTTAAACAATTTAGCTCAAGTAACACAGAGTTGACTTTCCCCTTGGCCTTTTTCTGCTTCCTTTTCCTGTTTGTCTACGGCTTCTCCAGCTGAATGTCTTCTGCACAGTTGGCCACATCCTGATATGGGCCTTGCTGACTGGTGCGCTGAATTTGATGGTAAGCTGAGTTGCAGTCATCCAGGTTTAGACCCTGTTGAAGGCCACTTTTGTGAATACGCAGCACGCTAATAAGAAAAGAAAATGCAGTGGGAGTAGACATACCTCGTAGATATTCTCCTCCTCTCTTCCTTTCTTCCTTTCCAGTTCCTTCAGCCTCTTTGACTAAAGGAATAAAAGTGAACATCCATCATCATCATGGAATCTCTTTATTCATTTGTTTGTATAATGTTCTGTCAGGAATGCATCCAATAAGCTGAATCAATATTAAAGCAACAGTACACGACAACGAGCGTCTCTGACCTTACAGAGGATCATGGTGCCAGGGATCAACACACACATCAGCAGCAACACCCCTTCTGCTGTAAGGATGCTGTTCTTCACACTCTCGCTGAGGTTCAAGGTCTTCTGCAAAGGTTCTAATTAAAGAGAATGTCTTAACACCTGAAGGTAGTTGATCTACTCCTGAAGTAGATCAAACTGACCATGTACTATTGTCTTAAACAAGTTAGAGAGAAATGAAGCTAACAAACAAAAATAGGCCAAAACAGCTGAAACTTTCACTTCCTGGGACAGCAAAACTTGCATGTGTTTATGTAAGGAGAGTTAAGTAACACAAACTTATCATGAATGAGAGGAATTTGGGTTTATGTGATTGAATGGGTTATTTGTGTTGGTCTAACTCAGCCAATTGAATGATTTGTGGCGATTATTGCACAATGCAGCTTCTTAGAGGGCATTGTTATTTTTGTGACTACCATATGTATGCTATTAAGAATAAATAGGTAGACAGTGGGCCTATACATCAGATTGTGTATTACATAAAAATGCATAACTGTTATACATAGTGTTTATTATAGACTGCTGTTCAAAAGTTTGGAGGCAGTATTGTTTTTGAAAGATCATACTTTTTTTTTTTTTTTTAGCAAGGATGCAATACATTCATCAAGAATGACAGTAAAGAATTATGAAAGTAATTCTATTTCAAATGTTTTTTCTTCTTTGCATCAATAAAATAATTCAGGGGAAAAAGTTCATTGTTTCCATAACAAGTAATGTTTCTTGAGCACCAAAAGAAGGTTTAGTAGAATAATACTATCACAGGAATTAATTGTATTTTAAAAATTTATATTAAAACAGAAACCCATATATCATTATTTGTAATATTTCATAAAAGTACTCTTTTTACTGTATTTTTAATCAAATAAGTGCAGTCTTGGTTAGTGAGACTGCACTTATTTGATCATTTATTTATTTATTTATTGAACGGTGATACTGACAAGAAATAAAATGAAGCATATTAAATATATAATTGTGGTCTTACTCACTGTATACTTGAAGAAAGGTACCATGGGTAAAGATGTGAACAGTGTTAGAATTCAGTTTACACTGGTACAAGCCGGTATCATTGAGACGGACACTTTTAAAAGCAAGTGAATGGCATTTGTTTTTAGAATCTTCCATCTGATTTCGGTTTACTACTTTGATAACTGTTCCATTAGTGATGGTGTTAGTATTCTTGATCCAGATGACCTGATCGGGGCCCTTTTCCCAGCTGTAGCAGCAGCTGATGTTGACTTCATCGTAGAGAGCCACGCGCACCAATGGCTTATCTGCCTTCAGTTCCAGTTCATCAAAAGCATTGTTGGAAACAGCTTTTACGAAGGACAATAAAACATATAATAATATGCTCTTATATTGGTAGGCACAACAGCTCAACAAAGTATTTGAGTGTAAAACACAGTGTTTTTTTTTTTTGCTTATATGTCGTTAAAATGCTCTAACATAGCTAAAAGCTTCCCATCCACAAAAAGCTGTATAGACAAGACATGTCATGTGAAAAGCTACTTAATACAGTGTAACATTTAATTAAACCCTTAAAATTGTAAGTCACAGACAAAGATCGCTTCAAAAATCTAAATTGGTAGCAATAAGATGCAAATTTTAACAGCTGCTCTGAGAGGAATTCAGCTTCACTGAAGCAGAACATAGATGTGCAGATGGAAACTTTGCATGCTTTTTTTCTCTTTTAGGAGATTAATAGTTTATTGCAAAATATGAAATGGTATGCTTTTGAAAAACTACATTTAAATTTATGTACAGACTTTTTTTGTGCGCTCAGAGAGAGCTTGGATTACATTAAAACCAGTTGATTATAATGAATGCTTAACAAATGTTACAATTTTACAAGAAAACTAACATTACATGAAATACATTAATGCTTACCTCCCCAGAAACTCAAGAAAACGACCAGCGCGAATGGCATTTTCTCTAATAAACCAGATAAACTTTTAAAAACCCTCTTACTGCTCATCAGTAAATGTGCCGTTCAAGTGTTTGTCTTCCCTTTCTGTATCATCTACACCCGCCCATTCTTCTGTTTGAGTTTGTGGTAAACTTACGCAAATACAGGGGTTGGACAAAATAATGTGAACGTTGAGGTGTTTTACCGCCATTTTCCTTTACAACAGCTTCTAATCTTCTGACGTCTGAATCTGCTTCTCACTTTTATCTCCAAACTCACCTACACTAGTCAGTTTTTGTGGAAGCATGGTCTTCATGGTGAATTTTGAAGTTTGCCAACACTGCTGCAGAAGTTTTGCATTGTTTTGGCACCACTTTAACACTCTGACAGCTTACCATGCTTTGTGTACACATTCATAATATGAAGTCTGTTGTTCATAAAACACCACACAAATTCTCTTTTTGATAATGTAGTAATATAAATGAATGCTGCTAAAAATGAACACAATACAAGCTCAAGTCATTTTCGATTATTTATTTAAAAAAAAAAAGAAGAAAAAATAATTAAAAAAACGTACCTAAATTTTTCTTATGTATTTTACATGTAAAATCAAAGCCCAAATACACAGAATAGTCCTTGCATAATTCATTTATATAGACAGACAGCAATGGAATGCCTGTAATGAGTGGACTCCTGTACACAGAATCACATAAAAGATAGTCATGGATTGCAGAAGGTTTAAAAGATCTAACAAAGAGTGCTCAGTACTAAGCACTCAGCCATTTTTTTTAAGAACTATTATAATTTGGCGAGTCTGGAGCAAAATATCAGCTTAATATTTAACACTGAACATCGCTAAATGAGAAGGCAAGTATGCCCGTGCCTGTCAGCTGGACTTAAAAAGCCCTTTAGTTATTAAAAACAAACCCAATCTGCACAAGGCACCCTATAAATAGATTTAAACGTACAGATATACCACTATGTATACATATATGTGACAGATACATATGAAAAAGTTTAAGAAATGAGAGAGAATGACACCACACCCAAAACCCTGTCTTATCAATTATTAAGAGTTCAAGGGAATATCAAAGGCTCAATTTGAAACACACTTACTGATCGAATCTAAACTGTGCTCATTTCCACATAAAAAAATGAGACTCTTGCCATTAAAGTGAAATTTTCTACTTTTATAGTTTTCTGGTTAAGGGTGTACTTTGTCTCTCTCAGTCCTTCTTTTATAACAAGCAATGCATAGTATGGTAATTACATAATTTTTTAAGAAAAACCAAAATAGCACAATCAAAGGAAATTAATAAACCACCCATTCAAGCAATCGAAAACGAAAAAATATTTGTGCAAAAGGACTGAAGGACAGTAAAGTAGGTAGAACAGATCTTGCACCATGATGGTTTCTTTATCAAACTCTCATTTGCTACTTCGAAAAAGGAAAAAGCTACAAAAATTAACAAAAAGGTCTTATCGACATTTACTAGGACCAACACTGCTGACCAGAATGCAAGGCTTCTGGCAAGTTGTTCTGGTAAACCATTTCGCGAAGGAAATCAGCTGGGAAAACAGCAGGAAAAGGAGACAAGGCCTTAAAGAAATTAATATTATAAACACCTAAAAATGACTGGAAAACAAACAAGGTAAAACAAGTTGCATAAATTTGGAAGTTGGTCGAAAAGAAAGACCTGTTGCAGTAGCATCATGAATACAATAATTACAGTACTGGTGAAAAGGCAGTTTGTGTTCCTGTCTGAACTCCGAGAGCAAGTGCCTGATTCTCTGTGGTGTGGTTTCATAATTAGATAAGGAGAGCAGGAGAGGAAAAGCTGGTCCCTTAAGCTGGAAAAAACATGGACTGATAATGAGAATCTGGATACTCCTCTATTACTCATTCTGCAATTCAGTTCTCAACTTAATTCCTTCTGCCTTAAATAAGATTATAAGCCAATCCATTACTTTGCCAATTTGTGGGTTGATCCAGCAGCTAAGGCAAACACTTTGTTTGGAAAGGGGTGGGTGACTAGTTTGGACCCGGTGAGTTTTTTCAATTCACAGCTGACCTATCCATGCAAGTCAAAAGTGTTTTCATATCTAAATTTTGTTTCTTTGGTCCTGCTTATAAAGAAAACAACTCCCTAAAATAAAATAAACTGAGAAACAATGACAATGACATACTATAAACTGCTAACTGTACTGAAAAAACGGAATTATCTGAAACGACTGTTTTACAGGCCCCGAAACAAAATTTGCATAGTGCACAAAAACAGGCAATGTGTGATGATTATCGTACGATCCGGGTCGACTACCAGAATGCAATCTGCAACATCTGGGTTACAGAATGCTATACATTGTCGTAACAGTGCTAACATGTGCAAGCTGCTCATTCAAAATGCTACGTAACATCTGCATGTTTCTTCACACCCACCCAAACATTGATGCTTGCCTTGATTTCACTTCAGAGAGGTTAGGCACTACAAAGCAAGCCTACCTTCCTCAAGCCTTCTCTCTACTTTCTTTGCTCATCCATCTGTTGATCGATCCTACTTAGCACATCTTTTCTCATTCAACAAAACTTCTGGTAAGACAATAAATCAAAACCAAAACGGGGTTAAAAGAAAAACTCGGCATTTTACTGCAACGCATGCTACTACAGCTCAATATTCTGCTAAAAATCATATATCCTTTTGAATATATTTTAAAATACATTTAATATAGTACTGTAATAATTATCAGGATGAGTAAACATCTCGAAATGAGTAAAAAAAAATTAAAAGGGCACATTTTCTGCTTAGATTACCCTTATCGAAAACCTGACTCAAGTACATTCTGAGAAACAGACAAAGATGCAACTATACTTTTCTACGAATATAGATAGTCTTTTGGTACTAAATTACTTTTGACATGCTTAGGTTTATCGTTGTATGTGTATGCGCATGTTTGTATGTGTTACAGTGCTTTCACGTGCACTCGTAACATTTTGCTCGGTAGGTGTAGCACAATTCTTTGGCATCTTTTGGCAAGACTGTATCTCATACCTCGCAACAGAAACACATCAGCACTCGTTCGAGATTAAGGATCACTATAATTTCACAACACCCACTTCATTCCATTTCTCAGTGGCACGGAAAGTGCTGGAGGCCTGCTGACAATCTTAAAAGGACAGTTGAGAAGACAGAAGAGACAGAGCAGGAATAAGTCAATCAGCGAGTCCCTCGAAAGCAAGTCACGAGTCCAGCACATACAGTGATCTGAGGACAAACAAGACAGATGATAGAAACTGAATTGCTATACTTATGAAGAGAGAATGGTGCTATATGAAAATGAAGACGATACATATAAAAAAAATATGGTTTTGTATCAAGTACGTTGTAGTACCTTGTAACAGCAGGTTGTGATGTTTCTCAGTTGAAATGCCCCCCCTGAAGTGAATATTTAGCAAGAGCCTCTTGCAACTTATAATGGTCCTCCTCAACAGCCTGGGTACCAACACAACACCAGAGATGCGTATTACTTAGGGCACCATGTTCAGATGAAGAAATGAAAATGAAACTGAGGAAATCAGTTCTTTCTCCTCACCTGCAGTCTCTTCAGTTGCTCCCCAAGAGTCTGCAGTCTCCTCTGCACCTCCTCCAAGCGATCCTGAGAAAGCACTAGAGGAGCGCTGATCCCCCTTTCCTCTTCTCCTTTATTCCCTCCATCTCCTCCACTCTCTTCTCCTTCAGTTCTTTCTTCCGTGCTGGATTCCTCCACTAAGGAGGAGGAAAAAAGCATTGGGGATTTCAATATCAACCAGAAAAAAAACTAGAAGAAATAACAGGTTGTTGATCATTTTTCTTAAAAGTGACTGAAAAAGGTTCCATTAATTGACCATATTTTTAAGTGACAATATGTTAGACAAGTTTCACTCGGGTTGTAGAGAACATCATAGTACACAGTCAGCTTTGCTGAAGGTGCTGAATGATATTTTGTTAGCCGTGTACTCTGCAGTTCTAGTACTCTTGGCTTTCTGTTACCGGTACACATTAGGCTGTCATCTGATGTTGAGTGTGAAAACATATCTTTTCTCTCCGGCTTTTGGATCAATGTAATTTTATTAATCTTGCTAATTATCTGTCTTATTGTGTGCCCTTTGGTCAACAGCTGCTGTTTTAAATGTGCTTTAGAAATAAAATGCCTTGCCTTTAGGAATAAGTGTGAGGTTGAACCTCTTCAGCTTAAAACCTAAAGCAATATGCATGCAGTTCCTGATGACTGACCTCCATCTGCCACCTGGTTTTCAGCTGCCGTCCCTCCATTTTCCCCAAGTGTCTGAGAGTCATCAGACAGGCTAATACTCCCGACCAACAGCCTCTTCAAATACATGACTGCAAGAAGAAAGAGAAAAAAAAATTACATGCAGCATGAAATTGTAGGTGTTTACTGTTAGACCTGCATAAAATGACATATATTCTGACCTTCATCCAAAGCACCAATAGCAGACTTCTCTGGAGGGGCGTGGCTATGGCTGAGCAGATCAAAGCCATTGGCTGCTAGGTAGTCTATGAGTGAAGGTTCGGTTTCTTTACTCTTCTCTTCAGTAAAACTGTCTTTAAATCGCCCTATGGTAAAATAAAACAAAGACACGTTATAATACCACTGTAAAATTTAAGACTTAATATCTGTTACCAAAAGTTTCTGCAAGTCTCACCACCACGACTTTTTAACAGATCTCCATTCTCAGTGGGACTAAGAGGGGGATGCACACTGGAGAAAAGAAATGGCAAGAGTGAAGTCGACTTTTGAGTTGGCCAAATTCAATGCCACATTACTCTTATGGGGCTTGCTATTTGCCAAAAACACACTCACGGGCTGTATACAGGTCCAATGGAATTACTGGGCATGCTGCCACTTCTGCCCTCTCTTTTCAGCTTATTGCCGCCTCTCTTCTTCAACTCGTCAACCGTAGACCTAATCACCTGTGCCCAACTGGAGCACAAAACAGACTGTGTTAAATTACATGTTCTGGGTTTCAATTTTCAATTTTGAAGCGAGATTTCATATGATCTGCCTGTCAGTCATTTGTGTAAGTATTCTATTTAAACGACTTCATATAGTTCACACAACTCACTTTTTCTTCTCCCCAACGGTCTGAGCCACTAGTTCATAGATCTGTGCTCCACTGTCCCCGGTGAAGATGACGTAGATGGCTTTTGGGTCTGATGAAAAGAACAAAAGTAACTGTATATCAGACTTGCACTCTTCAGAATACAACATGCTATATCTCTTGAACTCACTCACCAGTGGCCACATCTCTGAGAAAAACAGATTCTAGTTTGATGATTGGACTCAGCATCTGTTTGCCTTCCTGAATGGCAATGTTGCTTTTGCTCTGACACTTCAAAACCATCTTATCATCCTGCTTCTGAAACAAGACCAGGAGGTCTGACAGCAAAACACAGTGCACATCTGCAAACACACACAAAAGTAGGACAAGTAAGAGGCTGAATTCTTGATTACAGAAGCACTGAAAGCTAATAAACACAATTGCTAATTTGCAAGACAATTTTAATTC
>JAUMHR010000022.1:1061489-1076665 GCA_032361145.1 Enteromius fasciolatus
AGGCATCTTTAGAGTTTGTGCCATAGCGCCCTCTGGCCTTTGGATGGAGATTTCTTACTGATCACAGAACCGGGACTCACTGAAAGGTAGGCATGGAGTTACGCCAGCTTTTGTCTCATTGTGAGTGTAATATTATTGATTTATTGCCCCGTTTTTAACCCATTGTGTTTCGCACAATTTGCAAAAAAGGTTTCATAGAAATAACATTTAAAAACACTTACCAGTGCTCTTGGCAATGTTTTCCAGCAGAAGAGGATACTTAGTTAGTCTTTGCATCTCTATGGGAATGATATCCTTCAGCTGTAGCCTCCGACACTGTGGCTTACTCTCTGCTTCCTATAATGCAAACACAGAATATTTATAAAAACTAAAATAAAATTATGATGCCTAGCCAGAAACGTTGCCTGGTGAGCAGTTGCAATACCACGGAAAAACAATAGTAAAGGTACCAGTATGAAAGCATTAAAACGGGGATCCTTCTTCTGTCTGCTCTTTATCTGCTCCAGAGCCCAGGACTGGTAGCTACAGAAGCGTGCAGTGAGCTTCTGAAACCATTCTCCTTCTGAGCCACTGAACTAAAGAGATAGAAACATATAAGATGATTCATGTTGTCAAGGTGAAATGCTAAATGACAGCGGTAAGAAAGAACATGAAAAATTAGCATTTAGCAAACTACTTACCCTGTTGAGAAGTGGCATGCTTATGATTTTGACAATGTACTCATTCTCCTGACGCAATTTTTTCAGGTTCTCATAGAAAGCATCTAGAAAAGAATGGATTCAAGCTATATCAAGGCTGTTCGTAGTCTGAAGGGCCATCAAGATCTTTAAAAACCAGGCAGATTTCAGTGCATTAATATATCTGAAGTGGATACATACAGTGCATCTCTATGATCTCATCGAGGCTGGGGAAGATGGTGGCCACTTCAGTTGTGGTCATAATTTCTTCCCTCTCGAGCGGACGAGCAAATACAGTCTGCAATACACTCAGCATACGAACATGAGCGTGCTCCGTTGTAAACAGCTCTGAGAGACACAAAGTGAAAAACATTATCAATGTTGCAACCTGCTACACAGCAGATTTTTATATTTTTTTACATTTATTCTTGTATTACCATTGATGACTTCTTGTCTTTTGATTTCTTTCTTGCTCAGTTTTTTCACATCCTCAGGAGAAGCAAGGCCCCTCCAGTTGGGCGGGTCCTGCTCGAGCTCCAGGAGTCGGGGCTCCATCTCCTCATGCTGAGGGAAGGGGCCAAAAGCAGGAGCAGTAGCGAGGATGTCAGGCAACAATCCACCGTCCGCACTAAGAAAGACATATCAATGGGAAAACTGAAAAGGGATGCATAGATGTTAAGCATTGTAAAAAAAAATGGTTAAGGTAGTGATGGTTACAATCTCTGGATTCTATCAGTTACTGAGAAGCCCCTTGTGCTGCTGTCTCCTGTGGACAGAGTGTTTATGATTGTTTCTAAATGTGAGTGATGGTTAGTCTTTGCCTTACGAGACTGAATGCTGTGGGGAGGGTGAGAGGGGGTGAGAGGTAGAGGTTGACTGCAGGTCCACGTCGCTACGGGAGCGAGACTGCTTGGCCCGGGTAGAGCCACTACGGCGAGAGTGACGACGCTCCACGCAAAGGCTCTCGCTGCGCCGCACATTCCTGAATACCCAAAAGAAGTGTGGGGGGGGGAGAGTAGAAGAAAAGTGGAACCAACAGACAAAGAAAGGAAGAGGGAAAGTGAATGAATTAGAAAAGAATAAGAAAAATAATAAGGAAATACAGGGAAGAGGAACGAAAAAGGCAAAGAAAGAAAAAGTTAAACAAATGAAAATGAAGGAAAAGGAAAGGGGTAGAAGTAGTAGAAACGTGGAAAGAAGATTAAATGACAGTGAGGTTACAGACCAAAGGTAACATGAACAGATGATAGAAACAGAAAATTGAACAGTGATGAAGAAGAAACAGTATGTGAAATGTTAAGACAAATGATGTCAAAACCACTATGAAACATGTTATTAGCACTAGTTCACAGGGAGAATCATTCAGCCCCATAAGTTTAAAGACCCTTCTGGGATCCACAATAACAAACCAGCTCTGTCTAATGTGTCATTTACAGCATCTCAGTGCATTTGAACAGCTCAATTATACTGCTAGAAAACACTATCGACTAAGTGGGCTCCATTCGTGCAAAGCATCCCAAAAAGCAGATACTTCTGCCCTCAATCCCTAAAGCCCAGAAACCGGAGAAGAACCATACTTAGCCATGCAGTGAGTACGAGTGTCTGTGTGATATAGGGCTGCCACAAACAATTATTTTGATAGTCGACTAGTCAGCGATTATTTTAGCGACTGATCAGATCATGCATTACAGCTTGAAGTGTTTAAGCCTTATAATCTTTTCCCCTCTAAAAAATGTTTTATATAAAAAAAAAAAATGTAAGGCATAAAAGGCATTTGTCTTTTAATTATTTAAGATTTAATTTTATTGTTGAAAAATAAAGAGATTTTATATTACAGTTTAAAACACTGAAGAAATACTGTTTTAATATTTTGTTGTAGTAGCCTAATATGTACATTCTACTGAACAATAGTAATATATTTCTGCTGCCATGTACAAACCCAACTTTTATTTTGACGGTTTGCCATGAATCCCTTTACAGTTCTGTGTGTACATGATATGACGTTAGTTAGATTTAGATGTTATTCATGTAGCCTTCTGTATTTATGTTCTCATTTAGTGAGACGCAAGATGGAAATGTATCCGGAAGCGTCACGCACAGGTCAGTGTGCTAGTAAACAAAACCACGCGTCTGCACCACACATTAAGACAGAGACACGCAAAATAATTTTTTTGTGGTTAAATAATGACAAATACTATTGAGACAGACGTGTGTGTGTGGTGGAAATGTGCCGTGCGTGATACAGAGAGCGCAACTTAATATAGAGACAGAAATAAGGTGCCGTCATGTAAATTATATAAATAACTATTTTATTTTTTTAACGGCAGCTGGCATCCTTATTGGTGCATTGCTGCCATCTTCTGTTTCAGTCCGTTATTACACTCATAAATCCTACTACTTTTTCCGGCATCTTTCAGGATCTTACAAAGCTTCAAATGATGCTTCGATTATTAAATTAGCCGTTGACGATTTTGATGGTCGACTTAATCGTGACTAGTCAACTAATCATGGCAGCCATATGAAATATGAATCTTAAACTTAAAACTATAAACTTCACTGTAAAATATTTTCTACTGTATGCATAATAAAGTGTAAATGTAAACTGTGTTTAGTAAGAGAACATGTGTGCATCAGTAGCAGTTGAGGGTGGCAGAAAATCCCAGAGACAATCACGCAGACCCACCTTGTCTTCTTTCTGTAAAAACATAGGGCGAACGAACAGTTACAGCATAACCGAGAACAAATCATTTATTAGACACCCAATCAAAACTTCCAACTATAAACCAACTATCCTCAACACTATCCTGAACAAAATTTCAATGCCAACAACAAAGTGAGACAGAGCGCACAACAACAGACACCAGCAACAAACAATGTTTCCACATGAAGGACACAAGCAAAATAAAAACGCACAGCTAATCCAGTAATGCTAGTTTTACAACCAGACACTGTAAACTTTAAGTAAAGGAGCTACATTAAGTTTTTAGGCTGTTAGCTCAAGCAAAATGAAAAATTCTGTCTTTAATTACTCAACCTCAAACCTGTAAGACCTTCGTTCATCTTCAAAACACAAAATAAGATATTTTGATGAAATCCGAGAGCTTTTTGACCATGCACAGACAACAACGCAACTGGAATGTTCCCAGAACCAGAAAAATAGTAAGGACCTCGGTCAAACAGTCCATGTGACATCAGGGGCTCAACTTCTATTTTGTGAAGCTATGATAATACTTTTTGTGTTCAGAGAAAACAAAAATAACATAACATTTTACAATTTTTTTTATTTTTTTTAGAAGTTAACGTTTTTAGCTATTTTGTAGTGAATGCGCACACTTTCCCCAGAACACAATTAACATAATTAACGTAATCTGAGCGCTTTATGTTTAGTATGTGCATGCTTTGTCCAGAACGTACAGTAAACAACACTAATCACGAAAGCAAGCATTTAGTTGAGCCACTAAATTCTGGAAATACTTCAATTGCGTTGCTGTCTACACAGGGTTGGAAAGCTCGCCGATTTCATCAAAAATGTCTTAATTTGACTTCCAAAGATGAACCAAGGTGTTACTGGTTAGGAACAACATGAGGGTGAGTAATTAATGATAGAATTTTCATTTTGGGGTGAATTAACCCTTTAAGTTATGTTTATGTTTGAACACCAAAGCAGGTTCAGTTCCCACAAGTAACCATCACCATTGTGCCAAACTGCAGAACATCAGGTAATTCCAGCAAAACCTGTCATACGTGCAACAGTAAGTCACTTTGGATGACAGCATCTGCTAAATATCGACAGAAGGTAAAACATAACTTTTCAAAAAGTTGAGCAGTCATAATGTTTGCTGCATATTTTGAAAGCGTCTTGCCTTGGCGGAACATACAGTAGCTCTGACTGATTAGAAGAATGCGGTATGGATAAACTGTAAACTGAAAGCTAACAAAACAACGGACACTGCAAAACATCAGGTGGGACGAGAAACAGACAAAGAGGTAAAAAAAAAAAAAAAAGGAGGCGGCACAACGCAGAGGAAAAAAAATGAAAGTGGGAAGAAAGGGAGTTAGGATAGGAGGGGAACGGGGGGGAGGCGTGTATGCGCAGTAAGGGATTGTCTTGGTCTTTGTTGTCCTTAAGGAGGGTAGCATATATTGCGGGCAGCAGCAGGAGCAGCAGCACAGGAGGGACACAGCACACTCCCCGAGACAAAGCAGGCAAGGAGTTTTTCCACCCTCCCTTAGTTACGTTGTACAAAGTAACACTGTAACTGTTGAACAACTTAAAAAGTATGCTAACTGTTTGTTTAATGTTTTTCTCCTCATTTCTTCTCCCTTCTTACCTTCCACTGTCCTGACTGTCATCTGGAAGCATTTCAATGACGGAGAGAGGTTCACTGATGGAGAGACTCCCAGCAATACTGACAGGAGATGCATCTCCACAGTCTGGGACTGGTTTGGGTTCTGAGCGATTGTTGTTGACACCTACAGGAGGAAAGAATCAACATTTCTGCACACGAAACATTATAGGGACATTTAATAATATCAAATACCACTTGTAGCCTTATTTATTTGTATTTGTTGTTTGTTTTACAATGAATCTAGGTACCATACAATGTATTATACAATTTATTATTATTAAAATTACAACAATCTCTAGATATTAATCGTACATAATAATGCAGATTTTTTTTTGTTACCAAATCTCAAAGAGAAAAGAATTAGTCAGAATGAATATATATATATATTTTTTTTTTATATAGTTAAAAAAAGTGTTGTTCTTGTGTAGCCATTGAAATTAGATTTTTTAAAGCCAAAAAGAGCACAAAATTTTGATATCAACCATTTATTGGTTATCAGCCATAACATGAATATAATAAATGACTTGTTTGCATCATCCACAATTTTAATACTGGTCTATCCTTGATTAAGTATGTTGGCTGTGCAGTTTTGTATATATTATTTTTTGTGTGTGTGTATATATATATATATATATATAGCATTTATATTTCCAGATGACTCACATACATCATGTGAGTTGATTTCCCACATGTCTAGTGTGCTTTAATCTAAAATACATAAGATATATTTTCTGATCCTCACCTGTGTCACTCTGAGAGTCGGGACTAGGAGTCACACTGACGCTGACAATCAAGTCTTCACTGCTGTCCGTGACAAGTGGGCTAACTGACCCCATCACACCAGGTTTCCGCACTGAAGTGGTGCCACAATCGCTTACAGGCACTCGATGAGGCGGGTTTGGTTTGATTTGCTTTACTAGACCATGAGAAAGTACGAGAGCACATATGAACGAAAAGAAATGTGAAATTACAAACAATCATCAAAGACTGACAGATGATCATTGTGCGGTTCTAACAAGAACACATGACAGATGGACATTAAAACATTTAAAAAAACACACATTATCACAACCAGTCTCCTCAACCAGACAAACTAAATCAGATTTGCTAAATAGATGAATAAGGAAATGGAAACTACAGACAAACCCATGAGTTTGAAGTGGAACATGCAAACATGCATTAGATTTGATTAGCAAGGGTATGTACCATCCAAGAGGACAGAATCTACCCAAAAAACAGACCATAATACCTTCAAAGTCCAATCTAGTTTGCTTACCATCATCTGCAAGAGGAAAACATAGCAACACAAACAAGTTCCTTTTAATTCTGCAGGTATTTCATTATATATTTGCAGAATGTTTCTCATACTATAAGCTACGGAAGCACCTTCGTGTTTCTGTATACAGTTGTCTCAATGATCTTAGCAGGTGTCTGAGATGTTATGGGTAATTAGTGTAAATGGTTGAATGCATAGTGATATAATACAGGTTTGGTCAATTAGCATGTGATGTAAGTAGGGCATGTGTTCTGAGGGAGAGGGATGAAGACATTTTATTGAGTACGTACTTGTGAATGGAGAGATTTTTCTCTCGGGTTTGCTGGGTTTGCCTCCCCATGGCTGTTCAACAGAAAAGGGAAAAATATTATAAGACAAAATAACAAATTCAGTATGTAAAATGAAAGTCAGAGGAAATATGTTGTATAATAAACTATGGAGCATATCGTCTAACCTTCAGCACTGAAGGAACAGAGGGCCGCCATCCTGACTTAGTCTTCTTGTTGTCAAGCGCTCTAGTCTTGACACCAAGGTGCTTCATATAAAGGGCAACTGCTCCAAAGATGGAGTTACTAAAGGGAGTAAAAAGAACAGAACAGGTTAGAAAGAGTATTGAAAAGTCACTTTATATAGCTTAACGTGTCATCAGCACCACCTCAAAAACAAACCCAAAACAGTCATGTTACTTAGAGATTCTTTGACATTTTGGGCTGGTCAAGAAATGTATTTTTCATAGACTGTAAAAAAGATGAATGACACGACTCCACTTCCTACCACTACAGAAAGTGAAGCCAAAACGTTCTCAGTATGGCCGCTGGCTTCTTACGAAAATGACGTCATTTGGAGCCAGACTCTGCCGAGTAGAGATCTTGAGGCGGAGCCACGGAATCAAAGTCCCGCCCAAACTCTCGCAGACCAAAGCACAAGCTCACAACCATGACACCACACCCCGTCTTTATAGCATCAAATAACTAGTTTAAAGAAAAACAAACGCTTGAACATATATCAGCATGATAAGAACTACCTAAAATGATGGAAACCATATTTGTAAAAAATTATTTGAAGTGTAATTTGATTATTTAGTTTAATTATTTAGTTTAGTCTCACTTCCCATTAGATTACATGGAGAGGGCGGGGTTTATGGCCTATACTGTAGTCAGTCACCTGCATTAAGCATGAAGTGCTTAAAATTGAACATTGCATTCATTTAATATTAAAAATTACCGCTTTTTGTGAAAGTCGTCTTTCTTACTAGTTAGGGCTGCATTTATTTTATCCAAAACAGAGTACAAATAGTTAAATTGTACAATATTAATAAAAATTTTATTATAATACAATTTTAAAAAATATTTATTCCCATAAGGGGTAAAGCTGAACTTCTCTAAAGACAGTACTCTAGTATTAAGTGCCAAATGATCCTTCAGAAATGCTGATTCGTTGCTAAAGAAACATTTCATCATCATCACATCATCATGTGCTGCTTAATATTTTGGTGGAAACCATGACACATTCTTTTTTAAAGATTCTCTGGTGAGTGAATTTTTTTCACATTAAAAAATTTTGATCAAATTAGTCAATTTTGATTAAATTAAAGCATCTTTGACTCAAAATCCATTTCTTTAAAAAATACAAAACCTATTGCATCTGTGCAACTCAAGTCATGTGATCTGTGACTAATCAGTGCAGCTGTTGAACAACTGCAACAGCTGCAAATATTCACTAACAGTCTTTCCCACGGGCACATTGTGCTCATATTGAATTTCTCAGCAATCAAATCAAACCAACAAAACAATATAAACTGTTATGAAGGACTGATAACTTGGATGGGTTTGCAAAAAAAAATACTTTTACAACTAAACAAAAGTGACAGTATGACGACTTAATGATTTAAATTTAAAGTAAACAAACCTACAAACCGATCTGTAATATAACAATGATTACAGGAAAAGACATGCAGCTGATTATTGCATTCTGCATTTGCACTTAAAAAAAGATAAGATGATCAAGAAAAAAGACTCACCTTTTGTCTTTGTCGGCAACAATTGAGGGGCTGCAAGAGCAAAACAGAAATAATTAGAGGGACATCAAAGGAATATTGCAGCACAATTCTGAGCTAAAGGACTCACCGCTTAAAGTTAAGTAACATTTTTTCTTCCTCGTTCTCGACCGGTTTTTAACTCTGTTTTAGGACGGTGGAATCTAAAGGTTTCAAGCTTTTCTTGACTCAAAATGACAGTAACTGCAGTGTTGTTTGTTAAATTCAAACTAATGAACATATTCTGTCACTTGCAAAAAAAAAAAAAAAAAAAAAAAATATACAAAAAATGTTGGTGCATAAAAAAATGCACAAAATTTGGAAAATACAAAAAGCAATCAAACAGTCTCTTGCAAAGCTAGATGTCTGAGCTACACAATCTCATCAAACTACAGAAGCTACAATGGCGCTGAGGTTGTCCTACGGTGATGTCCAGAGGCAAGCTAAGCTCTCTGGCTGTGGAGCTTCCTATTTAACTGTGTTTTTGCCTGATGCAACCAGCATGCAAGAGCATGGATATCGGATACTTATGTTTTCCTATGATAATAAAAAAGGAGGAGTGTGATAAGGAATCCCCTGCGTCTGGCCAATCAAAACCCTCGATCCGCCTCTCAGATTTAGAGTGCAGCCAATGAGAGCGTCTGTAAGTGAGGTCATTACTGTTGTACTGAGGGAGGAGAATGAATGAGGGGGGGAGAACTGTGTGAGAGGAAGCGGATAGTGTTTGGGAAAACAGAGGACGATTGTGTGTAAGCATATGAAGACTGAATACCCATATTGAGACCATTAGACATCAAAAGAATCTGTGTGAAGTCTCTTAGGATGCATTATGTCCCTAATAATGTCACTGAACGCATGCGACACAATGTCTTCCACGCATGTTTTTGTCCATTCAGCCTCTATATCCATTTACATTGTCATTTTGTTACAGCACATATCAAGTATCCTGCCTCACTGCAAACTGTCTTCTGTCCCTCACTCTTTTCCTCTCTCTGCTGGCCTCAAACGTGACCCCTGCTTTATCCCCCTTTCCATTATTCTTTCTGGCAGAGAGCCAGAGAACAGACACTTCCTGCCAGCGTGGCATTTCTGACTCCAACCTCTCTCTACCACTTCCTCTCTCTTTGCCACCATTTCTTTCTTGTGGATTAATAAGGCAGACTTCAAGTTGTAACATGGTGTGTTTTAAATAGAAAGGAAGGGTGTGCCTAGACAGAGCATCCAAACCAACTTGGGCTGCAGGAGTCACGAATGCGGAGTGCTTGTCTGAATCAAATGTTAAAAGTACAAAAACTGCTAAATAAATGCAATATGATGCAAAAACAACCCATCATTTTGTCTGGCTGCATACTGAGCTTTTGATTCTTAAACAAATTACTCACAAGTCGGTTCTTTAAATCAAGTTTGATGAATCCTTACTTAGGTATTAATGAATCAACATTCGATTCAATATTCTCAGTCATGATACACTAAAAAGTAATAGCTGCTGAAAATCCAGCTTTGCCATAACAGGAAGAAATTATTTTAAAATTTAGAAAACAGTTATTTCAAAATGCAGTTGTATTTCACAACATTCCTAATTTTACTCTATTTGTGAATTTTGGAACTACTAGAGGGTGAGTAAATGCCTGTAAAGCACTTTTTGTAAATTCCTTTAAGCACTTTTGAAAAATTATTACAAATTTTTAAAATGTACAGAGGCCTAACTTTTGAATTTGCGACCAAAAATATTAATTTGCGAGTTACATTTTTGCTTGTGGTAAAACTGCTTGTGATGATTTTCAAGTGGCTTTTTTATTCACCACCTTTATTATGGTGGTTGTCACTATGTGAAAAGAACAAAACAGATTTTAATATCAGTGTGCATTGTTGAATTGACTGGTTTACATTCAAATTTTCGTGTTTGTAAATTACAGTTTTTTTAAACCTGTAAAGGGTCCATAAATTCCATTAAATTAAACTTACCCTGTAAATAGTGCAATACAATTCTTTTAATGATATTTGTGTATTGAAAATGTTTTTAATTGACATTTAGACATACTGTATCTGATTGTCTAAATAAAAAAAAAAATAGGCTAGTTAATCTAAAAGGATTACACATAAACACACGGCAGTATGATTGAAAATGTATAAAACAAAATAAAAATCACGTTTATACTGTGGCACCTAAAACATTAATGTGGTGCCTACGTTTTGTTCTTATAGGAGCCAGTGGCTCCTTACTGGATTTTTTTGGTCTGGAGCCCTGAACAATATGTATTGTTGTTTTCATATATTTAAATAGAAACTTATTTGGGGCACATGATAGAGCTTGCAACAAAGGGACATGTGTGGTTCTTTTACTATACAGTATAGTGGTCAGTGAGCACCAGTTTATTCATGCTGGCTTTTATTGTGTAAAAATAATGAACTGAATCCAGATTGGCAATGTGTGTTCAACAGAGGCGAAAGGCTCAGCGGTCTCCCTCCTGTCTCACTTCCTGCATGTGGGTCCTCACTTTCATTGGGGTGTAATATGAATGCTTACAGTCCAGTGTTCACCCTATAATGTAAATCTACCGACCCTTTTGTGATGCCTAATAATTAAAGACCCCAAGTTGCTTTGCTTAAAGGAACAATTCACGCAAAAAGTTTTTTACTCTCTCACATCATTGACTTTTTCATAAAGCACATACAAATAACTGTATGAATTGATAAAAATAAATGTTCTAGAATCAGACTTCTGTTCTATACTAAAGAAAATAGAAAAATCTATATTATTCAATATGATCAATATAAATAATATGGTACTGATGTACCTTGCATCCTTACATAGCAAGAATAGGATTATAGTAGACAAATCTGATGAATTATACTTATTATTGCTTTGTTTGTCCTTGTTCACGGACAAGAAAAGGCTGGTGATTGCACTATATATCAAGCAAGATAATGAAATCATGAAGTGTCATGAAAGACAAAAAAATGATATTGTTTTCGCCCATTTCAGGCAAGCAACCATTTAACTTTTGCCTTACGTTATCAAAAGGTGACTGAGTTGCATCAGTTTAAGCAAAGAAAGGCCCAATCCGCAATAAAAGAACCATTTTAGAGCCAAGAATGAAGCTTCAGTGGATACGTCAGCTGATCCTCAGAGTTAATTGAACTGCATATAAAGCACAACAGTGAGTGGAGTGAATTCTGATACTGCTATTATAGAATTCACTGCAAGGGGTCAAACGGCCCAGCAGCAAGAAGATCCTGTGCAGTATGACACATTCAATAGGCATCACTTAGCAGCCGGTGAGTGAATATCGACAGAGACTCGGGGGTTCTGATCCGCTGTGAATGCAGATTTGACAATAGTTGTATTCTGTCTAAGCGAATCGAAAGTGTTTGTGATTCTCTTCCCCACTGCATACATGGTATTTGTCTCAGCAGGGCACCAAAAAAAAAACACACAGCAGACAGTTTTGGATTATAGGTTAGGCACAGCGGAGGGCAACAAAAGGCAAAGGTCTGTCTCTGTGTTTCAGACAAGACCAGAGCACCTGCTGGTTCTCTCTCAACCATGACAAGAGAGTCAGAGAGAAAACAGACGCATTGAAACCTGACAGATGGGCTAATTCCATCAACTAGGGATGAATAAATACCAATTCTGGTCATAAAATACACAGATGAAATATACTAGCAGTAATAACAACAGTGCTTACTTGGCCTCTACCATCTTTTCCAGCATGGATTCTGCTACTGCCTTCTCCTTCATTTCCATGGGGATACGATCGGTTGGACGATGGGATTCCACATCATTTAGTTCGTGCTCATTGGGAGTCATTCCCATCATCCTCTTCTGCCTAATGTGGGAAACAAGTACAGGCAGGCAGGTATGGTAATCGAGCACGAGGGCTAGATGAGGACTTGTTATAAGAGCATGACATTTATATTTTCAAAGACTTGAATTTCATCTTATATACATATGTAAATATAATATGCATTGCGAATTTCAAAATACACTTGCTCTGCCCGTGACTCTCACCTGAAGTCATCCAACTGCCGCAGTATCTCTGAACTCTGCATGTACTGGATTTCATTAGCATAGCGTTTTTGTTGCTCTTCGCTGATCATTTCTGGACGCGTGCGATCTGAAGGACCGCAGCAAGAGAAATTAATTTTGTGTAACTACAGCATGTCACGTGATCTGATTTGAGAAGTTGTTCACTCACCCAGTTCAGCGGCTAAGTTATTTGGCACAGGTACTTTGAGAATCTGAAAGAGAGAAGGAATGTGTTGGAAATACTTTAATCCAAAACACTTAAAAAGGATCAAATCAGGGCTAGGGCATTAAGGATTTTTTTATGCTAGTAGATATGCAGTAGTTTATTTTAAATTGCTTATATAAATGCATACTAATATATATATATATATATATATAAATTACAAAACAAAATTACAATTAACTCACAATTTGAATTCAAATAAACGCAATTATATTAAGTCTGGACATTATAAAATATTAGTTTTTTTATTTAATATACCTTCAGTGTTACATGTAATGCATTCAAGCACCACCAGAGGTCACAACAATATAAATAACCGGAGAACTATCTTCCATTTCATTTTTAGCTCTATTGCCTTAATGTGAACTTAATGTGAAAACTTGCAGAGCGAGAGAAATATTCAAAAGAAAAGGAAGACTCAACATAAAAATAACACAACAAAGAGGGAGGAGAAGCTCCCATTCATCAGGGGAGGTCATTCCCATGACTCAAACAAGGAAGTCAGGGTCAGGCAAACACTGAAGACAGAGAAAGAGAACATGTCTAAAAGGAGGATTGAAAATGCAGAGGGGAAAAAAAAAAAGTTATATTGGACAGAAGAGGCAGGCAGACAGACTGCAGGGAAAGGACTAAAACTTTGAACGATGAAATGACGTATAAAAACAGACAGATGAGGATAAAAGGGAAAAATGGCAAATGATGACCTGATATACTGCATATGAAACTGAAAGAAAGAACTGGGTAGCATACTGTCCATTTCTAATGGCCTCTAATGAATGTTAGATGCACTCAGAATAGAGTAAAAAAGAACCATAAATCTCACCATACCAAATGTGACACGAAAATCACAAAAATAACAGTAGCACAGAAAAACTGCCTAATTTGATATGTCCCAGATTTAAGTCACTTTAACCCAAACTTCAAGCTATTTGATGATATAAACGCAATTGTTTAAAACCATTTTAAACATCTTTTGTAATTATTATTCAGTTTTTATGACCTCATTTTAATTGAGTTTACATGGAACAGTTGTACTTTTATTTATTTGGTTTTATGATTTATATATGAAATTGTAAAATAAAAATTTCCGGTGTCATATATTAACATGCCTCATTATTATAGCATTACAATATATACTAAACCATTCGACAGCTTTCTTCACTTTGAAATAAAACACGCTTAAAAGATAAGACTGACAGACAGCGCACCACCTGTGTGATAAATAAAATACAGCTTCAAAAAAACCTTTAGGGGGTCTAACAAAAACATAGACAATAAAACGAGTAGTGGACTGAAAAGTAGTATGACAGAACAAAGAGGCAGACTTGTAAAACGATAAACAAACTTGACAGCCGAATGTCTAGAACTCTTCTTGTTCACATACCGCTCCTTTCTCCAGGAAAGTGTTGTAGAATTCTCCAAAGTGCTTCTTGGTGTCTTTGGCATTGAAGTTCTTGAAGAGGTCAGCATGAAGGTAACATAGCTAAGACAAGGGGAAAAGAAAGAAAGAGAAAGTGATTGAGTAAGGGAGATTTAAAAAAGACGAGCACAACAAAACTGACAGATGTAGACACCAAGAATAGAGATATAGAGATAAGATATATACAGAGATAATATGTGCTATGTTAAACTATATGAGGGCTTTATCGACTGAATGGAGAGGCAACTAAACATTTCGAAATTTCAGAAACTTTTTTTCAGAGCACATGCTGACCAGTGAGAAAACAGTATTAGGAGGGATGACAGAGACAAATTGACTTTGGGAGACGGTACCTGGGGTAGATCACATTGGCTGCATGCCAAATAAAGAAAGAAATACTCATGCATTAAATCAGATGAAAAGGTCTTTATCTACACACATGACACCCCCACCCCTCACCAAACACACACTCACACATAACACTCGTAGCTGAACAAGAGGCACTGTAAGAAACATACTAAACGCATACATGCGCTCTGACAAAAATAAACAGGCGCACATCGTTTAAGTTCTTACCACAGGAGCACAGTCAAACTGCAACATGACATGATGAATGAAGACCAGTAGGTGGGTGGGCTTGGACTTCAATAGATCAATACTGGTAAAGTGACTGCACTGATCATCCACCATCTGAGAGAAAAAGTGATGGATAAGAATGAGCAACAATAATACTTGAGGAAATCATAGAAAAAGAGCTGCATTCATTTAATTTAAAATACACATTTGTTTTCATACTTCACCTTTGCCAATGTGCTTGGTTTGTTTATATGATAACGTGAAGCTAATGATCAAGATTTTGTTGATGAATCCCACCCATTATTTTATTATAGCATTATTTTTTAATAGCATATGTTTACAAAAATTATTGCACTGCATTTTCACTGCTTCTGTACTATTTTAGAAACTTTGTGTAAATACCTTTTGTAAGAATTGCATTAAACGCATTTCTTATTGGTTAAATCAGTTTAAATTAGAAATACTAATATTATATATATACATACATATACACATATACATACATATACATATATATACACATATACATACATATACATATATATACACATATACATACATATACATATATATACACATATACATACATA
>JAUMHR010000022.1:1076765-1099666 GCA_032361145.1 Enteromius fasciolatus
ATGCGAGCTGTGGCAAGAAGGTTTGCTGTGTCTGTCAGCGTAGTGTCCAGAGTATGGAGGCGCTACCAGGAGACAGGCCAGTACATCAACAGACGTGAAGGAGGCCTTAGGAGGGCATTAAGAACAGGAGGAGCACTACCAGAGCAAAATGACCTCCAGCAGGCCACAAATGTGCATGCGTCTGCTCAAACGGTCTGAAACCGACTCCATGAGGGTGGCATGAGGGCCCGATTGCCACAGGTGAAAAGATGAACACAGATGAAAGCAGGCAGCAGAACGTTCTCCACGGCGTCTCCACAGTGTCTCGTCTGTCACATGTGTTCAGTGTGAACCTGCTTTCATCTGTTGAAGAGCACAGGACACCAGTGGCAAATTTGCCAGTCTTGGTGTTCTCTGGCAAATGGTCCAGAAACATTAGATGTATTTAGACTAGTGTTGTCAAATCTAAAATTAAAGTTTTTGTTTGCATTATATATATATATAAAATTATGATGCATATATAAATACACACACATAGAGCATATATTTTGAAAATATTTACTTCCTATTAAGCTTACTTCACTTTCTCTCCCTGTCTTTTCATCTCCTCAGTCTCTCGCTGTGTTATTTGCTATGCAGGGCTAATTTGAGAGTGCTAGAGTGTGTGTATGTAGGGCCAGGAGTAGCTGGCAGACACATGAATATTGAATCAGTCAGGCAGGCCTCACTTGCTTATGAAAACACAGTAATGGGCGCCCACAGGCCACAAACTGAAGCCTGCACCCTCAATTAGGGCCTTCCTGCTTGGGAAGGGATTAGGACACGGGGTACACATGGGAGGCAGAGAGGGGTAAGAAGAGGAGGAGGGTGGAACAGGACCTCAGGACAAACAAAGTTGAAGGGTTGGGGGGGGTTTCGGGTGGGGAGTCGCATTGACATACTCATGCCCTCATACATTCTGATACACCAGTATTTCAGTGTACATTCATAGCATTTGAAAAGACAAAGGAGTGTGCACATGATACTATAACACTCTCAAAGGAAGTGCTAGAGTGCAGAAGAGTGGGATGCAAAATGTAAAACGTAGTGATTTCATGTAGTGATTTCATGAATCTAAATGTGGTATAAAAAAAAAAACAGTCTTAGACTTATGTTAGCTCCACTGCTCTGATGAAGAAATAACCTTTCCTAATCAACATGAATCCATCATTTTCTCTGTTACATTTATTGAATTTGTTGTTCTGTTTAATTTAAGTCTCACCTGAGCTGAGGAAAGGAAAAGTGTCCAGTCTCAGCTTGTCCCCATCAGGCCCTGGGGCCCCTGCACTGCGCTCAAACAGAGAGGGCCCTCGAGCTGATTCAGGCAAACGAGGGAATAAAGACTGAAGGGCCTGGGAAAGATGGGATAGAGAAAACACAGTGTGTCAGGATCGTTACACAGTAAAAAAGAAATGTGCAAAGCATTAGTTTAAATGACAGTGAATAAACAGAGACTGAATGACAGATGAACAGATCAAGAAACATTTCTTATTATAATCAATTTTAAAAACAGCTGCTTAATATTTGGGTACACTAAATCTTTGATTCAGGATTCTTTAAATAAATATTAAATATAAATATTCTGACTTTAATATTTAACATTAAATATGGCTTTACTGTCACTTTGACCTACTACTTTTAATGCATTTTTACATATATTTAATCTTTATCTGTATTGATAGGCATTGTTTGAAGAAATCTTTGCATCGTTAAAAATATCAATTTATAAATATATACATATACACATTGTGTGTGTGTGTGTGTGTGTGTAAAATATTTTTCTTATACTCACACATTTTCTCAGTTTTGCCCGACAGTGTTTTTGCTTACATAAAAAAAACTATATGTAATGTAAATAAAGAAATAAAAGTAGCAACTTTTAAAAATTCAGATTCTAAGTATTTAGAATTAGATAAAGTAGTAAATATTTTATTGTGAAGTAGTTGGCCTACTAAAAGTAATAAAATATAAATAAACTAATAATTCACTGCTGTAAATTCAATCAGATGATGACAAGAAACGTGTAACTATCATGCCATCTTTAACGCTATGTTAGAAATCTTGAAATAAGAAAGTCTTAAACACTCCATAAGATGTCAGTCAGAGTAGGCCACAAAGAGATCCTGGGGTTTACCTCCCAAAATGTGAAATGGCTTTTGGGAGCAGATTAGAAAAGGGTGGTGGAGGATAAAGCTCAATAAAGGAAACCTGGAAGTCATCGCAGGAATCTTAGCGGATGAACGGCGTAAAGATTTTCTCTCTCTCTTTTTTTTTTTTAAATGACATGAAGGTGATCAATAATTTGTCACTCTTCTCAGTGAGAAAAGGCAGGACTGTACTTCGAAGCTACGTAATCTGGATTGCTTAACAAAACCGCATTAATGACATGGCACTGATCTGACGGCCCCACCTTCCCTTTCATTTCTCACATGTCTTTCATTTTCAATCAATGGCAGTGATGAGTACGCCATCCCAGACAGAGATGAGAGGAAAGGGATAATGTCTTCTTTTGTTTTAAGGCTTCTTAACGCCATCTTTGACATTCTCTCTACTTTCTTCTTCACCTCTAGCTCTCTCTCTCTTTCCTTTCTCCTTCAGTCTCCTCTAGTCAAGATATACAGCAGATAACTTTCTCATAGAACGACCTAGGTAGATACATTTTTTTTGGTATGGCTTAAAAAAATGGTTAATAACAAAAATAATAATACATTTTATTACTGCGTTGTATAAGCCTACTTATTTTACCTTACCATGTATAGCAAATTTGCCACCCATTTAGTCATTTTAACCATTTATAGCTACTTTTAAGGTGCATATTTTAAGTGAATTCAAGTTTTAGATTAGGATAAACCTGTATTGATGAAACCTATTCTCAGTCCTTTTGGATTCAAACAGAACATATAAATTTATGCTTTGCCCCTGGTGTTCAGGTGATAACTATTTTAGTTAAAGTTTAACATTGACCGTAGGCAAACAATTGCTGAACACCAATACCAGAGCAATTACAGACAGTGGAAAATAAATAAAATAAATACAAAAAAAAAAGATACCTACATACTGATTTACTCTGTACAATCAATAGCCCGATCCCTCACATCAAAGCTAATACGCAGAGCCTTATACAGTATGGATAAAAAAAAAATCCCATCAATCATTAAACACTGGCAATAGAGCTGTTATTACCACAGAGCACACCTTCAGCTCTTCAAGTTTTTGTCTGACTTTATTCTTCTGTTCTACCTAGAGGATCATTCCTGTCTCTCCTTATACCCTGAAATCTGGTCTGTTGATATTTTGCTTCTGTAAACACACTGCATATGATGTATTTATGTTCTTCGTACCTCGGGTGTGACAGGGCTGCAATCAGGCGTTGTGGCTCCTCCGTTGAAGTGATTCTGGGCCAGCAGGAACGGAGAGCTGGCCATGTCCAGCAGCGGGTAATTCACCAGAACCACCTTACTGAAGTTGAACTTGTAGGTGAAGCGCTTGCCTTTAGTTTTGTGCAAAATGCGTTTGTTGTAGTAGTACCTGCAGATTGGAGAACAACAAGTGTTTCAGTTCTATCTTAATCTACTTGTTTGCTTCCAAAGGTCTTACTTTTGTGCAACTAAACAATGTTTTGAAGAATGTCTCAGAGCTTTTTGTCCATTCAACGAGATCTTTAAGGTTCGGAACGACATGAGGATGAATAAATGATGACACAGATTTCATTTTCGGGTGAACTATCTCTTTAAAGAGGGGAAAGGCTGCCTCCTCCTCCACTCGAAACATTTTCCAGGGTCATGGCCTTCATTCGGGAATGCCAGCCTTGTCAGCTTCTTGTACTGCATAGCGACGACTGCTTAGATTTCCCATAACATCACACAACCGTGTATCGCTCAGCTGGAAATAAGAGATGGATCTGTCCAGATTCGTTGAGTCTTTTCCATTGACCATCACCCGTTGGCGTTCATCACACGTGTCAGAGCACTTTGAGGATGCGCACCTGTGCATGAGAGCTAGGCTCTTTAATCTCAGCGCACTTTATGCTTGACTTCACTTTACCCGGTCCGGCAGCCTACACAAGTTCCCGTGATGCAATCTGCTGGTGCAATCATTTGTAAGCTTTTATTTTATGTGGCAATTGTGCCCCTTAATTGAGCAATTAAGCAAGGCTAATCAACGAGGCTAATTATGGCCTGTGCCTATTCATAACAATTAGCGGCCAGCGACAGCATCTATTAAAGGGAGGTTGGGGGAGGAGGGTGGAAAGCAGAGCGGTAAAAGAGACGGGATGAGAAATGGAGTTTTTGTGAGAATACGTGCAGAAGTACCAGGGTCAAAGTTCACCAGGGTCAAGTTCAAACCTTCAAAGTTGTATGTTGGAGTTTGAAAGAAGATCTGATATAAGAGGTACGAATCAATTTTAGACTTAATTTCAAAATCCCCATCAACAAGTATTCTTTATATGAGGCGCTCGCCGGAGAACATCCAGAATCCATTTAGATGTTCAAAGATTCCACAAATTGGACTGTATTGATGTTCTTCAGAGGGAAGGCGGCACTTAAAATATCCACAAGCATGGAGAGCCAACGCTATTATACAGGATATTATGTGTGAAAAAAATAAAATGATGCCCCCAACCCCCCCCCCATTCAGATGCTAGATAAAAACACACACAAAGACAGAAAAACAGCCAAACAGGCTGTATACTCAACAAAGCACGCCATCTAGAATATACATATTGCATGAGAGAACAATAAAAGGCAGCAATTAAGCATTAACACAGAAAACAATCTTATGAATATGAAACATGCGTGATGTTCATACCGAAGTGCTCGGCTGAGCTTGTCGTAGTTCATGTGAGGTTTGCACTTCCGAATCCCCCACAGTCTTGCCACCTCATCTGGGTCTTTGATCACAAATTCACCATAGTCTCCCTGCCAGGCAATCACCCCCTGGTATTCCTCCTTCTGCAGCAGCTCCAGGATGAAGTGCCACAGCTGGATCTGCCTGGAGCCTGGGCTTGATTCTGGCTTATAGGCCCAGTCTGGGAAGGCGATGCCTGAGGAAAAGGAGGCAAGTAAGTGAAAGGATTTGGATAAGGCCTGTTGGTTTTGTTACTTGCTATGAGCATTTCTGTCTAAATAACTGATGAAGCAATGTAGGATTTTGATCCTACAGTTAGCCTGTGTTTTATATACAAGTGTATGTAAGAGAACTTTACATTTTTGAAAATATATATTTTTAAAATCTTTAAATTACAAATATATATAGGATATAGAGGCCTGCATAGGCTATATATACTGTGTATATATAACTATACATACACACCATCTTATTGTTCAAAATGTAGCCTAATGACAACTGGGAACAAAAATTGATTATCAGTTGTACCTGTTGTTTGAAACTGCATTTGTACAAAATTTGGCAGGCTATGCATCAGTATTGAGGATTTTTAAGCCATTGTTTCTGCAGGTTACATCATCGCTCCAGTAGGTGGCGACAAGTGGTTTATTAGTGAGTCATTTGATCCATTCATTCATTCAAAACACTGATTCATTAACTGACAAGATGACTTGGCTGCGTCTGAAATGGTAGGAATTGGCATCAAGGCACTTGCTAATTCAATGTTAGCTTTACTTTCTGTCTACTGAGATGCCTTGATTTTGCACTGCTCAATTTGATCGATATTTGAAGGCAGGATGTATATCGTTCGCCGCCTTTGATATCCCATAACCCTGCGCGTCCCATTTCGTTACGGTTGAGCTAAAAAATAAATATGGGACATGAAAGACAGGGTTTGTGATCCGTGTAATGTATGTTTTATCTAACTTATTTTATTTATAGTTATATTTATTTATTTATTTATTTATATATATTTGTTGTAGATCATTAAACTGTAATGCAGCCTCAGAAGTCTGTCTAAAATTTGTTTTGTAAGGGGTCTTGTGCACATATGTTCACATAAGTCACTGCCTGATAAAGCAGCAAAGCAACAAGTTAGCACCATAAACGTTTGGACGCAACCATTGTCTTTTAAAATGAGTCACTGCACTATTTCTGTCCGGCACAATCGTTGGAGTATCAAATACAGGCAGATATTAGTCAGGTTAGGTGGGATATTGTCTTTTATGCAGGTCTTTAATAAAAATGAGGCTGTACAACATATGTCTACAATTGTACAAATTGCATAAAGGTTTTAGATTACGTCATTTTCGCCAACTCACAACTTTCAAAACTGTTTTATGGGGCTTTTGTCTACTGAAAGTTTTTGGAAAGACATTTCATCAGCTGAACAGTGGGTATGTTCTTGTTGTTAAACAACAGTACAACCCATTGATTGTACTTCTATCCCTCACAGCCTCGCTTTAATTCCTGTCAAAAATGATGTAAGACGCTACCCTGACTATAGTCTATATTATGGCTAAAATGTAAATTGCTCAATAAGTAAACTGCAGTATAATAGCATATCACACATGCAGCCATGCTGTTGGTCGATAAAACATAATTAAAATAAATAATGATTAATAAATAAAGTGATCGTTAAAAATAAATGTAACGCCTATGCTTTTGTTTCTACACTCTTGTCATACAGAACCACTGTGGTGAAGACGACAACATTTAAGATGGAATGAAAAAACCTCTTCCAGTGTCTCACCTGGTGTCCAGAGGGTTGGGACGGGTGGCGTGAGCAGCAGGTCACTAACACAGTTACAGTCCATACCTCCACTACACCTGCATTCACACAAAGTTGGAGCGTAAACCATTGTGGTTAGAACACAGAACAGAAGGCTAAAAGGTTAAAGCATAATACTTTGACTCAACAAATATGTGTCATGGGCTTGTGGACTTATTTCACCCAAGTGTGTGTCAGAACATGCTGTTGCAAAGCGTGGGGCACATCATTCCAGTGGCCTCTAAAATCAATCAATGCATTTTCATTTGAAGGGTTTCTTTAAATATGGTTGCCGAAGGCCGTCCCTTCAGCCATGCAGAAGATCACTGAGCATTTTTTCTCAAAGAGAAATGTTCAAAAGACCCCATCTCATGCTGAACACATGACAGTGTGTGAGGCCCTCAAGCAATTAGTCCATACAGCTTCTCATAGGTAATTCTTTGCACTTTATAATCCTACATTTTGCGCAGAATAAGTGCAAAAATACACGTGATGTTTTGAATCAAATTAATTTAAGAGTAAGAAATAAAAAAATTGTTTTTGTACTAAAACTGAACTTCATTTCTAATGTGAAATATTCACGTTGCAGCAAAAGGAAATAAACACGCCACGGTGGGCATGTGTTCATACAAATAACTTCAAAGCAGGATATCAAAAATCATTGAAGATTGCATCTGGTATCAGAACAACTGGGAGCATCAGTAAAGATCCATCTCTCCATGCAGCAATTCAGTATACATGGCTAGAGAAATCCAATCTCTCCTCAGCCATCACAATTTCATAAAGGTTGTTTTACAAAGCTCGGGTGGAAGAAAAAGAAGCCGGTACAAGGGTATCTTTAATGCTGGCCTCTCCCTCTCCCCCTCTCCTCTCTCACTCTATTTAATTATGCTCTGTGAATTTTGGATCTTCCCTCCAGCATTGAAATGGAACGTGAATTATTGAGGTGTGTTTGTATAAATTATTATTGCTAACTCCAGGCACTTCTCTCTCACACACAAGCACACACACACACACAACCTTTGTTGCTTTTACTCTTTGGACTGTCCACTTGCTCTCCCCCACCATCATATCTACTTCTCATCTAGCTCTTTTTATTTGTAACATTCATCTGTCGTTATTTTTTTAATGGAGTTTCTTTCCTATTCAAGAAAGCTGCTATGTCAATTTACTCTGCTGTTTTCTTACTTACTACTTCGGCAGCGCTGCAAGGGCATAAAAGTGTAGATTCAGACTTTCAAGACTTGCCTTTGCTGGACAGTCTTTTACTTTGTAATATCAGACTATCAAGTTAAGAATGGATCTCACTTGAACGCTGTTTAAAGCAATAATTGAGCGCAACGCAACTGGTGCAGTCAATCTCTCACCTGTAAATGAATTCATTCAGAAATTTCCATCCGCTTTCTGTGAAATCTGTATTCATTGCCAGCCTATCCCATCAAAGGAAACCCGGCCTTACCTGCCCGTGCACCTAACTGCACCTTCGCTCTCTTACTCTCTTCTGTATGTTTTGCTCCCGCTCTGTAATTTTCCGTTTGATTTTGGAGGTAATGCATTTTTTACAAATCAAAGAGGAAGCCAGGACGCCCCCCCGCCCCCACCCCTCTTCCCTCGATCTCCTTCTTTTGCCCGGCTCTTCCCCTCCAGGCCAGTGAGGAGATAAAGGAGCCCCCATCATTTCCTTGTTAGTTTTGATTTGGGCAGCACAGTGCTTTCAAGTTCTCCCTATCACCCCCAGAAACATTATAACTAGCAGCCAAGGGAATACATCTTCTCACAATCTCCTAGATATGAAGACACTGATTCAGGGAGTGCACAACCACCACACACACCAAACAAAAAAACTCATACCCATGGACAGAGCAACACAAAGTAACATCGTTCCCCAAGACAACGTGCTCAAATGCACTCTTGAGAAATTAAGAATCCTCTGTGACAGGTACATACGATCACATCAAGGCAGCAAACTAACGGCAGCTCAGCAGCTGAGTAGACCCATACACACGCAAAATGTAATGTGTTTGAGTTGAAAAAATGTTTTTTGTTTTTTTTTATTAAAATATAATTAATTTATTGTTTATATCAGTGTATCTATGTTTGCTGATTGCAAAAATAGGTATCACTTAATTTATAATATTTTACTTACAATATAAAATAATATGCAATGCAGATTTCATGCTTCAATATTAAATATTTTGCACGTATGCTGTGGAAAAATGATTTTTGCTGATCTTATGGCACAAAAACACTATGTATGAAATAATAAGTGCACTGTTTACATTCTTGTATTTAAACACAGGCATTGATTACTTGTTTATTATGGAATAGCGATGACTTACAGATATATATAATGCGTTTACCCCTGTGACTAATTACATTTAGGGAAAAGCTCTGTTGATTGCACATTAATGTTTCGACCAAACAAGGGCGCTGGAACAAGGTTGTGTTACGGGTAAACCACAAAATAAAATGGTAAAAAGGTGAGGTATCGAAATGGACTAAAGAGTGGAGGAAAAGAGAAAGAACTGAGTAACAAATGACCGACGTTGTTTCTAGTTGTGAAAAAGATGGACAGCAAGGTTCTGAAGCAGAAATACTGAGGGAATGTGATGAGTCTCGTCCCTCGCGCTCTCTGCTCCCAGGACATGAAACAAGCCCTCCGTATCTGTGTCATCTTTCTGTTTCGGGCTGCCACTGAAAGGGACTTACTGAACACCCTCACCCCTCTCTCTCTCTCTTTCTCCCCCCACTGTTCCTTCCTCTTTCCCCTCTTTTACTTTCTCTCGATCTCTTTCGATTTCTCTTGACTCTGCTCTGACAGTCTGCACAGCCTCAGGGTCAAAGAACAGAAGGACTGGCTTGTGTGTTTGTTATGAAGAAGGAAAAAGAGCAAGCAGGGGAAGAGAGGGGTAAGGGGAGAGACGGTCAAGATGGAGAACTTGAGATGGGATGCATCTGACACATTGTGAACGCTACCAGACAAAAATGACAGTTCCTATGTAAACTTGGAAGTGAAGTGTTTTCAGGTGGCTCGCAATCATCATTCTGTGAGGCCTTATGTTTACAGAATCTACATTTACACAGTGTCATCATAACCCCTAACAATCCATAAATAGGTAAAGACGTCCTTGTCTTTGGAG
Source organism: Enteromius fasciolatus (assembly GCA_032361145.1). NCBI lineage: Eukaryota > Metazoa > Chordata > Actinopteri > Cypriniformes > Cyprinidae > Enteromius > Enteromius fasciolatus. The sequence goes on from JAUMHR010000022.1 coordinate 1,086,582, forward strand.
CATGCAAAGTGAGGTACATTTAATCACATTATTAAAAACTTCTCGTATTGGGTTACTCTATAGTGCAATAAATTACAGTTTAATTTATCGTTTCATTTATGGCTGTTATTTTAGAGAGCCCCGGGTGAATGTTGCAATACATTTTTGCTTAAGCATCTTTGGTTACTCAGTATTTTATTGCATTGTGTGTTTCCAACATTGATATCGTATTTCCAAAGGCTATATATATCAGCTTCAGGTTAAAGTTTAGAATTTCCGCTGAGACTGTGTAAATCAATGTCAAGCACAAACAGTGCAGTCTACCTCGATACTGTTAACTTTTTAACTTTGAGCATACATTTATTGTGATAATCAAATGTACTGTAAATTGTTTCACTTGAAACGTGTTTTTAAAAAATTGGAAATAAATACAGAACACATTGTGAGTGTGTTATTAGTCTCACAGCTGTGGCAAATGTCAGCCTTACACTGTAGCTATTTGTGCCATAATTGTTCTCCAACAACATCTTTGAGTATTAAATAAATTAGTATCTAATTAAAATAATCTGCTGATACCAGTTCTGTCATTTAACATCACTTAACATTATTACAAATTAAACTGCATAAAACTTGTCCTTTTTTGTCCTGTAAACGTATTTTTTAAACATTTTCAAAAATAGAGACTTATGTTTCTGCTGTCACCTCAGGACCGGTCATGCGTGGTGATTTCACTCCTGTAGTGCGCGTCTCAGTCCGTGTTACTCCACTCTCTCCTATACCAGCCATCATCTTTCACAACAGCACTGGCGAAGTTTAGATATGAAACCCAATAATTGAGATAATAAGTTAAAGAAAGCGTGAAAGTTTCGGAGGTGCTCAACATTCGTGGATGAGAAAGCTGAGGAAACGGGAAAAAAACCGAGATGGAACAGAACTTTAGGAGCGATGATAGGAGCGAGCGTGCGATATGGTATCAGTTTCTTATAGAACATCGGACTTAAGATACAAGGAAAAGAAGGGAAAAAAGACGGAGAAAAAGTATCAATCGATAGGGTTAAATTATTCATCGTCATTAATTATCGATCGCTCTCCGTTGCCGACTCGTCCGCCTCGCGCCAGAGTTGAAAGGAGGGAAAGCGCGCTTTATTAAAACCGGCTCGAGCCTCATTGTTTCATGTCCCGCGGCAAAGAAAAAGCTCGAGCTTGGTTCTGCCCGCGCCAGTGAAAAATATACACACATCGCCCCCCTTAAAGCTCTTTTTCTCTCTCCTCGCTCGCTTTCCCTCCCGACGCGCGGGAGAGCTTTGGGGAGCCTCGTACGGTGTTCGCGGGGCGGCTGTGTCTCGCGTGGATCGATGTGGGATCAATGGCTCTCGCTGACTAATAGCCAGAGAGCGACTTTGATCTCGCGGCTGAGAGATCAAAACCTGCGCGAGAGGGAAGAGAGAGGGGAAGAGAAAGAGGAAAATGCGCGGGAGAGCGAGCGGACCTTAAACTTCACACAAACACGCGCGCCGCTCGCACTTCGTTACATCTGCAGACGTCTTGTGAGGTGACATCACAACCTATTTTCCACGACTGTTTACTTTCCTTCAATGAGCAGGTAGAAACACCCTGCCTTTATACATACAGTTACATAAACAGGCTAATTTTGTGGTCATTTCAGCAAATGACTGCAAGTGGAGGCCAGCGTAGCTATAACCTACTGTTGTTTTAACATCTATTTTAAAAGTCAAATAGAAAGTGTCTCCGTTTTTTAATATATATACTAATTTGAGCTCTTTCTCTCCGCAGGTTTAATTATTTAAACATAGGCTATATGTGCAATAGTTCTTAATTTAAAAAAAAAAAAAAGTTTGTCTTCTTTTTAAAATCAATATTTACGCGGAAAGCCAAGACGTTTAATCTTCATCAAATTGCTGCTCATGTTAACTTTTTGGTTCTGCTAGATGTTAATTTAATAGGTGTGAAGAACTAATTAATAAAAGTAGCCTATTTAAAGAAAGAAAGAGTGGAAGAGCAGACTGCTCAAGGTCTTGAGATCACAGCAATTTAAGTGTGCATTGCAACACCAGATGATTCTCCGTTACATCCCACTAACTAAAGACGAATCCTGCTTTTTTATGCTTCCTTCATATGTATTTATTGCGTACTGTTCTACAGGACAAACTACAGCTATTGCGCCACGTTTCTTCCTACTTGCTATCCCCCTTTCTCTTTATCCCTCCTCCCTCTGGTCAGTGAGTTACTCTCTCTATCGCTCTCACTTCCCGAATTAACCACTCAAGAAGTCACCACCGACTCAATCAATAGCTCATACATAAACCCTGCTATAATCGCTCCACATGCCTGTCTGTCTGCCCCCTCATCCCTCGTTACCCCTTCATTGTCTCTCACACACACATTTCTTCTGTCCACCCACCCTCTATTTATGTTGGCTTGACAACCTGTTCTATAATTAAACTTATTGTTTACTTTCTTACTGCTGTCTTCTAATAACATCTTGAATTTTTTATCCATAGATTTGATCTGCGCAAAAACTGTAATTAAACTAATTAGCCTACTGTGTTGCTCCGCATCAGTAAAATGTATGTGATACCTCATTTAGGCTCAGCTTAAATGGCATTTTTCTGAACTGTGTCATCTGTGACAGACTCGCTTCTTGCATTCTGATGTCTCTACACTAGGAGGTGTGTTGCACACATCCCTGACTATTTCTATAAACACCTAGCTATTAGTAAGCTACATAATAAATAATCGGTTTTACAAAAATAACATCTTATACTATACTGCAACAAAGAATGCTTGGATAGCATGTTGGCGGCGGATTCTAAACAATAATTTACAAAATGTGTGATCATATAAATTAACATCAATTATTATTTTTGTTTTTATTTGATGTTATTTGTCCTATAATCAACATGCCTACATTATCGACATGTTGATGATACAGTGCAAACATGGGAACAATTGCTCTTACCAATTTTTGCAGTGCAGTTAGTAGGCTACTTTAAATTGGCAGTCAAAATAGCTAAAATTGTGCTGACAAAGAAAAGTCAATACTTCATGCACTGTCTCCTGTTTAAGCGTGTAATAGCCTAGTTATAAAGTTATTTCGAGCTCACCGATTAATTTGTTTTTGCCAAAGCACGTAAATATTCAAGCTAGACTCTCTTTCTTAGTCCCTGCTGATCTCCTTGACATATTCAAAAATATTAAAACACAGAAACCAACACACACACAGAGAATTTAAAGATTACACACGAGCGGGCCCCTGCTCATATTCCCTGTTCTCCAGCCTCTCTTTCCCTCTGTCTCTGTTTCAGACTCTTTGATTCGATGGAGCGGTTTGATCTGAGCGAGAGCGAGTTTTGTAAACACATTTTTGCGATCATATAGCCATGGGCAAGGGGAGAGTAAAGCGCGTATAAATGAGGGAGAGAGAGGGAGTATGGCGAGGCAGGGAGAGAGCGACGTTTAATGAGAAGCTCAAGTGGAAAGGCACACGGACGGATTCAAACTAGCGCAGAAATACAAGAAATGTAGAAAAATCAGCCTTCCCCACAGGATAGGTTGATGAAATATAGCTAATGTAATAGAGGATGGCTGGTTCTGCTTTTAAACAAACAACTCGTGTGAAAAGTGCTACACAGTATCTAAATCGACATTTTCCCACGGAGAAAGAGAGAGAGAGAACAATTTTGCAAAAGGGACATAGCAATCACAAGCAAGGACAGACACAAACGCATTACGGTGAGAGCAAATAAAGAGAAAACTCTGGCGAAAAACGGATTCAGTGCGAGCTAAACTAATAAATGCGCGCGGCCCTATTCTTTCTCTGTTTCTCTTCTGCACATCGGCGTCGCGAGCTGCTAATTCGTTTAACTTCGATTGCTGGCGCAATAATAGCGCTAACCCGTCGCCTCCGTCTCCTGTATTGCAGAGACTTCAGATCACATCTATTGGGAGGGGAAGAAGCCATGACCCCATGTCACTGATGATGGCTATAATAATATATACACGAAATAAAACACTATAGGCCTATTTAATAGTATAATCACTTTAAAATCACTTTAACATACTTAAATCCATGCATTAGCGTGAACATCAAAATAATTTAAATAGTAAATATTAACGCTCTATATCAGTAATCTCCTTTGTGAGTTTTAAAACGCAACGGGACTAAAATATGATGACGTAGCCCAAGTTATGGCAAGTTCTTTAAATGTAATGCAATTATTAAATAGCATCATTTCCACTGACTCTTTTATCTGTGTGTATTAATTGGAACATGACGCAACGTCTCATTATCAAGTTATTCATTAAGGCACAAGCACCATCAAGCCCCTTATCGTTTATTTGCATAAAAAAAATCCCCAGCTGCTCATGCCTCAGTCCCTTGCGCAGAAAAGGAAAGCTCTTCTTTCTGTCCTTGTTTAGTGTGTGCTTTTCCAGCTTTTTAAAAAACGAATAGCTCGGAGCCGAGTGTGTCTCAGTTCGGCAGTGGTGGTGTGCGTGCATGAGTGTGTGTGTGTGTGCGCGCGCGTGTGCTTTCTTTCTTTTTCTTTCTATTCTATCTACCTCTGTCCAGGGAATTGTTCTCAACATTCACAAACACATCGCAAATACCCGCCGGCTTCACAGTATCGATTTCTAATTAGACGGCAGGATAATCGTTGGGGAGAGAGAGAGATGAAAAAGGGAAGAGGGTGGCAAGAATAAATAAATAAACAAAAAGGTCTCGTGATTAACTGAATTAATAAGAGAAGTACAAAAACAGGAGAGTAATGCAAAATAATGGCCTTACATACAATCATGCAGACATTGCGAACAAAAGTCATGCGACGTGGCAATGTAAATTTAGATAAAAGGATGTTTAGTAAGTACAACTTCCTGTTTGACATCATTTCTGCTATTATGCTGAATTCTCTGTGGTAGACAATTGACTGTGGGACAGAGTTCTACACTGATTTTTAGTTTTACCTAATTCTACATGGGGGGAAAATTACAGAAAAATGCTTTTCTAGATGCTTTTTCTTCGCATTAACAGCGACTTCACGATGAACTTCTCACTCTGAACTCTACTCTGCTCTCCCTCCATCCGTCTCTACCCTTCTTGACAGTGCGCGTCACAGAGGTTAGTCCAGGGCTCAGGTAGCTCATTTACTTTAATCAAGCTTTCATCATCACGACTACGCGCTTGTCTTCGGCGCGCGCACTTCACTCTTTCTCTTTCCTTCACTTTTCATAGAACGATTCTCCCTCTGTATCACTGTTCATCTCGTTCTTTTCCCCCTCACTCTCTCCTCAAGCATATGCTAATAACTCGGGTGAACACACACCTACTTAACCCTTCTCTCCTTTGTGCTCTCCTCCCTCTTTGGCGCTCTCTGTCATTATGATGGTGATAAAGTGTAGGATTACTCCGAGGGCTAAACAGTGACTGCTCTGCCCTGAACCCAGCGCACACTATCAATCTCCCAGAGTGTTGCTGGAGTCCTGTATCTTTTGCCGCTTTTATCTATCGTCCTTATCCCACTAGCATTCACGCAACTTTTTATTCCTGTGTGCAGTGTAAGGTTAGGCATAACAGCCTTGTGGGATTAGATTTTAGATTTCTGTTTTGTCAAAACTATTTATGAAGTCGCTTTTAATAAGGGATGAAACTTTTTTTGCCTTGCAAAAAACAACAACAACAAAAAAAAACTTGAAGGCAGATGCACGCAGTGAACACATTGATTTATTCTCTCTCTCGCTTGTATCAGAGATCCGTTAGGATTTCTTTTTTCCGTTTGTTTGAAGTTCTCGGCACGTCTCATTACCGACACGCAAGAATCTCTCAATAAAGGAAGCACGTTTTGCAGGCAGGTTTTACTCCTTCCAGGTGTTGTTTCTGCATATCACGCCCACAATACCATTAATAATAATAGGCTACTAATATCAATAATAATAATGGTAGTGTGATATTAGAATAATTATTATAATTAATTTATCTATTCTTGTTATTAATAATAATGCTGTTGTTGGTGTTATTTGTAAATAGTAATAGCAACAATAATTTTTACTTGTAGACTACGTGCTCTATTGCGATACAATGTTTATCACAATTGGGTCGGACTGATATTTCCTTCCGTGAATCTTCTTAAATTAATCAGCATATAGCCTAAATTATGATGTAACTGCAACGCAATTCTCTAGTAAGGTCTGTGACGAGTGTGTCCATGATGCAGCAGTCGCGTGGCTGTGCCTGACTGTGACGCGATCTGAAATACATACAGGCTGGGTTCAGGTGTTCTCAGACTAGAGGTACATTGGTGCAGGTGCTGTCAAGTCACCACACAGAACACTAGGACCTTCGCCAATCACCACCATCTCAGAATGTTTGTCTGCCGAAGATAACAGTGATAAAATAGAATAGAATAATAATAACAATAAGAGAATAATAAGTTATTATGCTATACTGGAAAGTTTCAGAAATGTTTATTATTTATACAAAGATTAATAAATGTGCGCACGTAATCACGCGTTGGTCAAAAGGGATCCGACAATTACCATCGCCAAAATGTGAACTATACATCTGAACTCTCTTCTGGAAGAAACGCACACTGACTTTATTTTTTAGGGAAAAAAATGCATTTCTGGTTTACGTTATAGCTTTATTAAGATTATATAGATCATAAAAAGACTGAAGTTAGCAAAGGATGCATAGGATGCATTTATTATGTATTGTAAAGTCAGGTCTTGTGTAGCGACTGCGTGTTTGTTTTTTTAAAGGCGATTTTACCAACAGTTTTATTCTCGGACATTATTTTGTGTCTAATGACTTTGCATTGATCAAAATATAGTAGTATCGTTCATGTTTTACCAGGTTTGTTCTTTTCTCTCTTATAAACTGGCGAGTTTAAGATGTGTCTGTGGCTGTGTATTGTATAGACCAAACCTAATAACATAAGGAAAATATTTGTGGACCCTAGATATTTTACAAAACAGACAGGTAAGCACAGAATAGCAGAGCATCCTAGAAAATTAAATTAGCTGTAAACTTTTATCCTTGCTCAGTGTAAAGAAAACAGCATGGTTTCCAGAAAATGTAGCAAATCAAGGTCTTAAAGTAATAATCAGAGAAAAAAATTAAATGGTCGTTATTTATTTACCCTCACAAACGTGATGTTCTTTATTCTGTGAAACAGGATTAGTTATGGCAGAATGGCTAAATGTAAAGAAAGGTATAAGCAAAAGTATATATCAACTTAAATGGCACTTAACTGTTTTTCACAAAAAAAAAAATGGTTTTAGAAGAGCTTCTGGTGTTTTATTGTCCACTCTTGTTCCCACTGACTTCGCCATAATATAGTATGAAAGAAGAATATGCACTATAAGTGTGCAATAGTCCAATGGCTCTAATGGTCAGTACAATCTACTAATGCTTATGATGGTTTTAGGAAACACAGCCGAGGACAGTGAATTTACATCATCAAAACTGAGACGGTAGTGGATTTTTGACAACGAAGGCCACACACACGACCTATGAAGAGAACTTTTGTAATGTTACCTAGTGTCAGGTTTTAGTACCAAGGATAAAAATTTGTGCTCATGTAATCTCACACTTGGAGCTATAGCTGTTTTAGATTCTTTAAACCAATTGGTATAGAGATACAGGCTTAAGCATAACAAGTCTGTGGGTCCCAATAGGACCAGTGATTTTTCAGAATGTTGTTGAGGACAAAAAAAAGGAGGCACATAGACCCTTTGGAGCACTGGAGAGTTCTCTGATTTCTAATCCTCATTTTTTTTTGGTGTTCCTATAAACACTGAGTCAAGTTCAGCACTATAGCAGTACCGAGTACTGAAGACGGCAATGCTCTTAAAAATGTGAGAAGAACTGTAGACTAAGTCACTGCAGCATTTATGTCCTCACTGTAGTAAATTTAAATCAGTGGATCATTGCGTAAAAAAACTGTTTTTGGCTACGAAAAAACAATGACTGGAAATAAATAAAAGTGGTAGGTGTTGTTTATCCATAGAGGGGTCACGTAAAAAAGAAAAAGAACAGTGACTCGCCAACATACATAGAAAAAATAATTTAAAATAAGGCCAAAACACAAACTAAAGTTATTACAAATATTCTGCATTATTTTGTTAAGATAGAACAAACTGAAATGGATAGTGATTTTAAGTTGTACGTGTTTGAACATGGTGAATGCTGGGAATATTGATATTTTACACTAGAATACAACAAATTGTTATAAAATTATTTAACTTTCAGGCACAGAAAGTGCCTTGTTCTGATTTTGCTTTTTATACAAAATGAAGAAATTAGACCGGGTTTACACAAGCTCGAGCTCTTACTTGTCTAAAGATACATTTAAATGTTACACGAAAGGAACAGTTTACCCTTAAACACAATTTCAAATGCTTGACACGAGTGTGAATACATATTGACAGCATTTCATTTTTGCATGATTTTAAGTTAAAATGTTATCATAAAGCAAGAGACATTGCACAAACTATATAGAGCCACCCACAACCTCTCTCAAACTCTTACTATCCTTTGTCTTCAGTCAAACTCAGGACCATATTTCCACTCTTGTATCCCCCCTCTACTCCCCCTCAAACAGCCCACCTCTGCGCGTGTCAAATCGAATCTCCACCTCAGCGCCTACTACACCCGCTGTGTCCATGTATAATACGTCATACACACAGGGAGTGTGCGATGACGGATTACTGAATTAGACGAATAATGACACCTGACACTTCTGTTACCGCTCCCTGAGCTGCCACAGCCAGCGCCGCAGCGCCGGTAAATAAAGACCAGAGATGAGGAAATACAGAGAGAGATGAACAGGGAGGGGGAATGGCAGGGAGATGAATGGAGAGAGCGAATAGAGGTGCGTAGGCCTATATACAAAGAGAGATGGAAGGGAAAGCGAAGACAAAGAGAAAAAGAAACTCGACAAGTCAGCTAGATGGATGTACGAGGGCATTTTTGTTTGTAATCTGCTTTGTTTCACAATAGTTCACAATGGCGTAGCGCTGTTTTCGAAACCAATAAACGCACGAAAGGAGATGCTGTGTATTGGCTAGAATTTAGGTCCACACAACTTGAGTTGAGATGTGATGTTAGTGTGGCATGACCTATAGGAGTGCACTGAGACCTTGGCCTGTAGTTGTTTGGATATGTACAAAAATGTGTAGAGAGTATAGAAGACGTTTTTGGGAAAAAAGTCCAAAACAACACTATGACTCATTGACTTTGCTCTTTTGTGTTTCACTGAAGAATATAAGTCATACTTTTTTACATTTGGGCTTAAAGCTCACCTTTATGCTGTATACAAATGATAGAGAGAAGAAGCTGTTGTATGCAATGATACATTTTTAAAAATACTACATAAAACAAATACTTTTACTAATCCAGATATCTGTCACCGTAATATAATATTGTGTTTTCTATGGCATCTACAGGTTTAGGGGAACATGACACCCATGTAACCTCTATGAGAATTTTTGTGAGAGAGAGCTAGAAACAGAGAGAGAAGGGAGCCAGAAAGAAATATTGACAAAGCCTAGATATACACATAAGTCACTGAGTGTGGTCTGCCCGGCTCTTGTATTTTATAGCTACGCTCTGTGCTGGCGGAACAAGATGACAGCTGAGTTCCTTCAACGGAAAATATGGTGCCTCTCTTGTTTTCTCCGTCTCCCTCCATCGTTCTCATACTCTGTCTATCCCTCTTTATATTACTCTGTCACCTCACAATTTTGTTCTCTCCCCCTCCTCTGCGTTTTTTGCTTTCTTTTTATGGTAGCCTCTTCTCTTGCAGTGCACGTTTCTTTCTGCTGCTTATCTTTGTCACCCTTTTTTCTTTCTTTTTACCTCAATGTCTCTATCTTTTTGGGAAATGAACACTATTGTTTATAGTAAGGAGTCGGTAAGACATTTTAATTGAAAGAAGTCACCAAGGTTGCATTTATTTAATCAAAAATACGTATATATGTTAAATATTCTTGTGACACTTATGAAACGTGTCACGTGATCCTTCAGAAATCCTTCCAATATGCTTAATTTGACGATCAAGAAACGTTTATTTTTTATTGTTAATGCTGCAAAAAGTTGCGCTGCTTAATATTTTGTGGAAACCAGGGCTCTTGGATGGTTAGGAAATTTAAAACAACAGCATCTGTTAGAAATACTGTCACCTTTGATGCATCATTTCTTAACAGAAGTATTCATTTCTTTTAAACAAAGTCTTATTGACCTCAAACTTTTTTAACATTAACATTCTTCTACTTAACATTTCTCTTTTCTGTTGAAACTTTCAAGTGTATTTTTGCTGTTTTCTTTGATGCTCAATCTACTTTAACGTGTCTGTCTTTTCTCTGACATTTTGTTTAATTTGTTTCACTGGACATTTTGTTTCATCTGTCACCCTGTAACCAGGCTACAGAATGAGAAGTAGAACTTGTAAGTTTCTTTATACGTACTTCTTCCTGTCTTGCATTTGATAGGACATAAAAACGTAAAATAAGACAATATAGGCTACCAATACAACACATTTTAAATGTACATAAAAGTCGAGAATCTGCTTGCTCCTTTAGGCCTTATCTTATTCACCCTGATTTCTTTTGCTTGTTCCTCACCACTTCCCTTTCACACTTTCTACATTCCAGCCACCCCTCCCGCCTTCTTCCGCAGCCCAAGCACAGAGCCCCAAGTGTCGGAATCAATTAAGAGTGAGCGCCGTCGCGCCAGTTCCTTCACGGAGGTAAATATTAAACTGCAAGGAACGGTGGACAGAGAGAGAGAGAGAGAAAGAAAGAGAGAGACGGAGGAGGGGAGGGGAGAGCGAGCCCTCCGTCCCTAATCCACCGCATCGATCAGCCGGGGATGAGGGTAATATATTATTTTGACAAGATACGATCCTCCGACGCGCACCGCTATCCCCGGCGATCGATTTCTTTTTCTCTCTCCCTTTTTTCTTTTTCTTTTTTCCCTTCAGCAGTAGGGACACTGCATGCGCGCCTCTGTTTTGTTGTTAGCCGCTGTGTGTGCAAGTGTGACTGAGCGAAACAGTGTGAAGCCAACAATAGTTGAGGAAACGCCTGGAGAAAAACTTCTCATCTGAGCGGCACAACCTCGGCGTCACGACAAAACGATAGCAGTCGTGAAGTCTTAATAATGTCTTTACGGCGTCGTCTAAGGAACATAAATTTCATAGTGATCGCCCAGTTTCCTGGTCGTCAAACAAGCTCATAAAGAGTAAGAGGGAAGCTGTTCACTCGGGCTACAGAAGAGTATTAAATAACAAGAATTTTAAAAAAAATACAGAAGTAGCTCTTCCAGCTGAGAGCAGAGTCGCCTGGGTGACGCTGACCAAATGTAAAGTTAAGTGTCTGGCCCCTCCGGTCCCCTGTGCTCTTTTGCCTTCCCTCCATATCGCTTTGTAAACTGTGTCTAAATGCTAAATTCCCAGATCAATTTTTTTCATTCAACCTCCCCCCCCATTCCTTTGTGCCCGTTGCCCCCTGCCTCCGCCTCCGAAGTGGATTGAAGTTCACTGTCTCTTTGCACGCGCAGTCTGTGGTGTGCTCGCATGTATGTGCTCATATGTGAACATGCACACAGAGACAGGCAGGTGAACGCAGAAATATCTAGTAAATCAGCTTGTTTCATAATTTTCAACCACCTCTCAGCAGGCCTCCCCGAGCACTCGAGCACCAGTCTCAGTCTGGTGGTCGTTTGCTTGCTCCCTTTTTTATTGTGCCATTTTCTGCCACTTCGGCTGCTGTGAAGGAGGCAGTAATGCAGTCACTGTCCCTCTGCAGCCCCCTGCTGTGTGTGCAAGTGACTTGGCCTGTAAGGAGAGGGGGGAGACGCGGGGTCAAGGTGAGCTCTAATACACTATTGATCCGCCCCAATTGAAAACCTGATGGAAATTTTACCCCCCTCCCCTTTTCTCCTTCCCATCTGTGTATCTCTGTCTTTCCCTTGTCTTTCTTTTTTTCTCTCTCCCTAGTGAACAACTTCTTCTGTGCTTCCTCCCTTTTTGCAAATTAGATCCTACCCAGAGGCTGTCTGTGTGGCATCTTTTTTCTCTCATGTTGTCCCCCTACTCCTTCTTTGTCCCGTTTTGCGTCTTTACACTTTTGAAGACATCTAACCCAGTTTCTTGCTTTTTAGGAGACAGTCGCAAAACAGCTATTTTCTCTCTGTTTAAGTTTGCCTTTTTGAGGTATTGCATTCATGGACTGAGTCTTTGAATGAATTAAAACCTGAGTGAGCGTGGCTGAGTAAATAAGAGCACACACACATGAGTGGTGTGGCAGTATGGTCACCAGTGCAGTGTATTAAATGCCACTGTGGGTTTGGCCTCAGGGCTGCACAGCGATCCCTCAGCAGGAAGAGCCAGTCGATAGCACTCCATCCTGGTCAACAATGAGCAACACTCCACAAAATCTATGTCAACACTTCTGTATTTTCACCACGGGTAAAGTGGAAAACGAGACGAACCCCCATCCATCACGTTTTAAAGATCTCTCTCTTTCTCTTTCAGTTTAATGTTACAATGATGCGACCAATAGATATGTTATGGTTGGGGACCATTCATGTGAATTTGACTGAACTGAAAAATATTCATTGCAGGAAATGCATTCTGGGAATTGAAGTGTTCTTCTATCCCAGGTTTATCTGTCTGTCTATCTATCTGTAAGGCTTATAAACCTACAAACATCAAAGCTTTTGAACTTCTTCAACCTTTCAATTAAGACCTTGTTCACAAGTCAGCATTTAAACTTCCTGTAATAAACCTTGCTTTAAAAAAACTGTTACAGTAGTGGCCGAAATTGTAATAAAACACCTGAGAGATCTGAAAATATTGACCTTTTTTGCCTCCAAAATATGATTTCATGAAACATACAGAAATGAGCACATGAAATATCAGATGAGGTGATTTTTTTATTCACTTTTAGCTTTAATATTTGCTATGTCCACCTTTTGCAGCAGTTACAGCAGCACTTCTCTTTGGCGTAGAGTCAGTATATTTCTTGAGAGCTTCAACACTAATGTTATTCCATGCCTTCTGCAACTCAAGTTAAAGACTTTCCTTTAA
>JAUMHR010000022.1:1103875-1114854 GCA_032361145.1 Enteromius fasciolatus
ATCAGCTACAGTATAGCTTCCAAGTAGCCTAACCAAGCATCGTGATTCCAGAACAAAGTTTGGCCAGGTGAGCAGTTTCGGTATGGCGGACTAAGCAGAGGCAGTGCTGGGGTAGAGGGAGGGGGAGGAACTGAGTGATGTGGAGAGGAGAGATATCCCCAAATGCCATTTAATGTCGGAAATATTTCCAACAAATATTGACAGAGAGATAGACGCAGGAGGGAGCCGCAGAGGAACAGCGCAGGCGGGCATGTGATTGAATTAATGGATGTTCTGGATATTGTCCAAATTCGCGGACTGACGTCCTGCGGTTAATTACTTTGATTGAAATCAAATAATGTTAAAACACGTAAAGAATGCAGCGAACTCGGAAGATGCAATGGCCCCTGCATGTTCAAGGACTGAGAGTACAGCCTCAAAATTACAATTAGCAACATTTACATCAAGTGACAAACAAAATCTGGTAATAAAACCTCCGTGATTATCAATCGGTTCACTCTTTTTTTCCTCGCAATTATTTTGATGGAATAATAATAGCCTATTATTAATATAGCCTAATATTTATAATTATATTATATTATACTACTAATAATAATTATTAGTATGCCTATTATTATTAGTATTAGGCTATTATATTTAACAAAAACCATATAGGGCATATAATTGCTTTAATTGTTGTTTTTATGCCAGCAAAAAAGTAGCCTATTACTTACATAATAACTATAACCGTTTAATATTTTATCTACAAAACATTCACCCAAAAATAACTTGTAAATATATATAAAATATAAAAATGTAAATAAATGTAAATAAATATATGAAGCAAACTTCGAATTCAACATATAAAACAAAATTATCCACTAACCGTTTTTTACAATAAAAACGTGTTATATTATTACCGACTAAAGCACAGGCTACTTTTAATAAATTGTATGTAATATTGATATATAAGACAACATTTTTACAATTATCATTAAGGGCAGAGAACACGTTTACGCTTTTACTAAATTAAAAATAATCAAATTAAAGTTTTTTTGAAAATTCGATTTTTTTAGACCATCAAATGTATTAAAATTATTGCAATGTAATATTTAGCATACAAGCCACATTCAAGGTTCAAGGTTTAGTTCAGTGCTTAAACTCTCCAGCTCCAGATCGTCATGAACGAACTTTAGAGATGAGCCGAGTCAGGACTGTAGAGTAAACGAAAAGAGCAAAAACAAAACCAAAGACTCGCACGTTTTAGTGAATAATTAAACAACCCCAAACAGAATCCATGGATAGATCAGTAGCTACATCTGAAATGACTAAAGCTAAATATCTGTTTATTGATTTAGAAACACTTATCAAAAACATTGTGTAAGTAATAATTGATGAGATGTATAAGCTACTATATGCTGCCATGGATATGCATCAAATATCGTCTGGGAATAAAATTTTATTCCATTTTTTAAAACAAACTTACCGAGAGTTATGGATTAATACAGGCTTGAACTAGTCGAACTCTTGAAGATGTAAAGTGAACACATTGAGCAGGGCGCTTGAAAGTTTTCCTATAATAACAGTTTTAACATGACTCGTGCTGAATTATTTGCACAAGTGCGTAGAAAAAGTTTTCAAGTTCCAGCTTTCTGGCCACAGCTTTATATTAAACCTTCTAAAATGTTTGCACAATTTTGACATACTACAGGGATAGTTAAAAATAAGCGCAATGCCACATGCCTAGGATATATATATATCAAATGTATGGTTTAAAATACGAAATGTATTAATGCTGGTCCATTCTTCGATAAAATTGTATTGTATAATATTACATTTCCCAAACTTTTAGGTTTTCAAAAAAACAAACGGCAACTACGCAACGGAAAATGAATCCAATTAAATATGGGAAAGAAAGTGAATTTTGTCCTCTCGCTCGCATTTGACCGGTGGACAACATGACAAGGATGAATGAATGGAGCAGCACACGTTATGCACTTGTGAGAGTAAATTGAGCTTGGTCATTTGGCAGATCGAAGGGATACACACACACCCGGCGCTTAGTCCACATTAAACGTCTCTAGTTGCCGTGAGAGTGACTGTTTAATTGACTGATTGATAGTGTGGCGTGTAGGTGAGGGCTCAACGAACAGTGTTAACAAATAGAGACACTTAGCAGCTAATCCGACGTGGCACGGACCGCACGGCTCGCGAGCCCGTTTGCAAGTGTGCGCGCGGACGTCAGCGCTTTTACACAAAACTCAAGCATTTTTATACTGTAACTTATGCGATTTACGAAAACATCTTTTTTCAGCTAAATATAGTCTATACAAATGAACAAAAAAAAGTTTCGTCCTTAAGTTTATATAATTGTAATAATAGGCTGCTGCTGATAAGAAGAAACATAAGAAAACACAACTCAAACGCATGACGCGTAAAATACAAGTAGTTTCAAAGGCGACAAAAAGTTCTCTCTCTGTGAAATCTTGTCATCCTAAACGTTTTGATAACACGAAGCGTATGACATACCTCAGCCTTTCCTGCTCTTGTTCTCCAACCGTCCACAGAAGAAACTATCTAACCCTTGTGCGCTTTCACCCTCCTGGTGTGTGATCCGGGGCGCGCGGAGCCGGGAACCGTGGAAGCACCTCTACACTAATAACCACGACCGAGGGAACTGAATGAGAGGGAGGGAGGGCGCTGAGGAGGTGTGCATCTCTCGGTAAGTAGTTAATTAGTAAATCCCCATTCGCTGTGCCTCGGGTCGGTTTGTTTTCCCCGGTCGACAAGCCGAGAGGAAAGAGAATTTGAAGTAGGATTCGACCCGTTTCCGCTCCTCTGTCTCGTATATGAAGTGCGTGCGTATGTGTGTGTGTTGTCCTCCCTCCTCCCTCCCTTCTTCTCTCCCTCTCATTCTTTTCGTCAGAAAATCCCCTTTACTCGCGTCCTAACATCCTCGCATACACAACTGTCCCTCGCGCAATTCTCCAGATACCGTCTATTTAGTTTTTGGACTTAATGCCCACTGTCCACGCTTTCAGTTTGACACTTAGCCACATGCAGCAAAATACTTCACGTAGTCATCATACTTTCATCAGCACCATTACAATGGTTTAGTTTCAGTGCGTAAAATGTATCAACAACAAATGTCTCAGGATAATTTTACGCAGGCTGCAGTCGTTAAGCTATTCTGCCTTTGTCTGGTGATGCATGAAATGCAAGCATTATAAAATTTTAGAGTCATGTTAAGACTTAATTTGAATCCACGGTCAGATCATTTAATTGTCGAATTGTTAAAAAACTAAAACACTGGAAACCAGCAGCCTGCAAAACTAGAGTTGATCTCACTGGCGTTTACCCTGATTCTGGACTTCGAGCAGAAGTAAACATCACTTTAAGTCTTCACGGTCTTTTCCAAGCAATTGACTGCACCTAACAAACTTAAATGACTTAATTGATTCGCTACGTAATAATCCATTAGGTAAACCTGTGGAAACCACTGGGGTGTGGAAGGAGGCATATGATCTAGGAGGCTAGAAGCGGATGCATAAAGAGAATGAAATGACAAAGATGGATTGAGTACGGAAAGGATACAAAGGTTTTGCCAACTATACAGTTCCAAACAATATTATCCTGACTTGTTCAATACTGTCGTGCACCTCTTTATCGCCCTCTAGTGAACACAATGACTAGAGAGGGTCACAAGTCCATTCTCATGTGAGTCAGCGTTACAAACTCAGAAATGAATACTCCTTATTAAACACTTATTGCATAGGACGTAAATTGCATGCAGCCTGGACAAGTTAAGAAAAGATTAGATCATATTTTAATTATAATGTAATAAAAAAGGATTTGGTTTTATATATTTAATGTATTATGAAAAATAAAAAAGAAATATATTTAGAGGTGTAATTTGTTTTCACTTTTCTCTGAGCTCACTTGCTCAGTCTTGAACACACACTGACATGTACACAACACACACACATGGATCAGATTTCAATGCTGAGGTCATGTTGGTATCACACAAACTGGTTACTCAAAGTCACATCTTCCAAATATTCAGTGAGAGGATGTGAATACAAGCCCAGACACAGGTAATAGACTTTAATGTTCTGTGTATTACAGGACTCTCCGATGGCATTATGAATGCAAGGTGCGTGGTTTGCTCTAATGTCAGTGACTGTGGTGACAACTGATGGTGCATCTATTAGGTGGGAGGGGGAAGACTGACCTATCCCATTATCAGTGATTGAGGTTATTCGTATAGGTAGAGCTGAGATTTTTAAAGCTCACTTTGCACCATATGGATTAACTGTCTGCTTCCTTACTGTATGGTTTATTACTTTACAATGTGGATCCGATTCACAACCACATCATGTTGGCAAAGGACATATTGTGCTGCGGATGTATAATCGTGCACAATCTAGGTCTCTAAGCATTTTGGTATATTAAATCTAAGCAATCTGGTTTTGTATGCACATTTAAATAAACATAAGGTAATAATTTGATCATTATGACATCACACTCCCCTCTAGAAAGAAAAGAAATAGCTTAAGTTTGTGTTCACTGAAATATGGGAACCACAAACAGAGAAAAGAGAGAGGCCTCTGTACATCTTTAGACGCAAACGGATAGAACAAGGTACAACAAATAGAAAGAGAGATAGAAATAAAAGGAAAGAAAATGGGAAGAAAAGACAAGCTGTGAGAGAACTGAAGAGAGGGATGGGAAAACGAAGAGAAAAGGAGAGCAAGAAAGAGCTCCAGTCCCCAGTCTTAATCTGAGCAGGTCTGATCAATAGCCCATTTCCCATTGTTGCCAGAGCTCTTCGATCGCTACACCACCGAATTAACACACCCACTTTAATCTGGAGGGGAGACGGGCCCCATGGGTTGGGGGTGGGGTTGTTGTTAGGTGCTGGGGTTCAGAGTGGTCCGTTTGTGGGGTTGGAGGACTATGGGGGGGCAGGGGTAGCAGCTGTGGAGGCATCCTCAAATGAAATCAAATCTAATTGTTATCACTGTTGGGCCTGGTGTTATTACTACTACTGTTTACAATTATCTCTAACTGCATTGCCTTTTCTGGGCTGCCTCTCTCTCCAGCAACAGAGCATGAGGTAAACTGGACATTTATAAGCACTGTGAAAGAATTAGGCTTGTGATGATTATAATAATTGTTACCAGTGGATGCTCTAGTGCGGGTAAAATAGCAATAGCAATAAGTAAGACGAGTGCAAGCAGCTTCCGAATTTAGGTGATTTACTACACCTGCTGTCTCAGTCTGACGAAGAATTTTTTAGATCGTACGATGTACCCAAACTTGTAAAATTCAAGTAGTTGTTTTGTTAGTGAGAGCTGGTTCGCCTTGGGAGTAGCTGAGTAAAGAGCATCCAAAAAGACATGTCTACGGCAAACATATTTAAATATGTAAATATAGGCGATTGTGAAATCAACAAACATAACTCCCTTTCTAATTCATGTAATTTAAAAAAGATCAAAACTAATCATTTTGATAAAAAATACTTCGATAATTCTGTACTGTTACCATCACAACACAACTTTAATGGGAGACAGATTATCTATTTTATGTTCTGAAAATATGGTTCCCAAGTTTATAATTTCTAGGGGAAAGTTGAAGAACTGACAAAATGTTCTTGAAAATAAAGAATATTATTAAAATAATGCATGTCAAGGGCTTAGAAGTCACTTTACTTGCTCCTCCAAAACCTAAAACCTCTTACCCACATGAAAACTTTCTATTTTCATTAAAACGAGGGTAATTAGTCATATTAATGAGTTCATCCTGTAAATCTGGCCCCCCAAAAATGTTGCATTTAAACCCTATTAATTGATCGAACATAAGTTTGGACTGGTCACAATATCAGCACCTAAAATCATGCTAGGAATAAAAGCAATTTCACACTTGCTAAATGTCAGAACAACGCTCTCTCAAGCATTGCGTTTTTTGATATTTGTTTTTATGTATTGGCCCGAAGCAAGGCAACTACATCCCCCATAAACTTACAATTCTTTCTCTGAGACCTCATGATTCCACACAGTCCAGCAGCCCACCAGAGTCTGTTCCCGTCACTCCTCCATGTGCGCTATTTCATATCAAAGTAATTTTCTCGTTTGCTAAGTGATTTAATTGAGGGTAATTAGGCATGCTTCTCGAGTGGATAGAGCTGTGTGTGGCTAACTTGGGTTAAATTAGCTTCAGTTCAGCTGTGAAATATGGGGTTAAGTGGGAGTAAAGGAAAAGAGATAGGGTGGACTGCCATAAAGGGGTTTAACACTGAGAAAAAAGTTTTCTCTACTATATCTTGCTGTACATAATACTGAAACCCATCTAGATCTTAAACCTAACAACTGCATGTTAAGCATACGTGACTGTAAGTACATATTACGTTGTCTGCTTAATTAATCTAGCTTTAAGTGCCAAATCAGACCATCATAGTTTTACAGCACTTACAGCACCCAGCTGAATAAAACCAGTATCCTGATTTTCGTTAAACCCTCTGGAAGCCCATAAATGTCTCAGAGCTATAAAAAGAATGAGGAATGATGTGGTCATTGACTGTAGAGCAGTGTGCTGTCATCACTGCAATAAATGGGGGAGAAGGGCATATTCAAGTAAAGCATTATGAGTGTTTTATCCTCACTGGAGCAGTAATGAGTCTGTTATATCCTCCATAAATTTTGGCTTATAAGCTTAGCAGACAAGCTTGTGTGTCTGAGATGAATTCTGGGAGAAGCTAAACTACATTTCCCATCATGCCTAACATAGGTTCACACCATGCATCAAAGTAGAACATGCCACAGGTACACTACGGAAACACATAACTGACATCTTCTGAAGACATGTCAATCACCAGTCATACTGCCATTCAGAAAGAAGAAACACAAAGTGCTGTATACTTGGTAGATTTTTCATATTACTGATTGTTGATTGACGGCCTGACTACCAGACTTAGTGATCTATGTGAAAAAGTGTTTCAAAACAGCATTTTGATGAATATAAAAGTTAGGAGCAAAATACTAAACGTCCTCAGCACATATTATTGTTTGTAGGTTAATACGTTGCAAAGGAAAAGCTTTGATACGTCTACAATGTAAGCTTCCTTTTAAACCTTGAATTAGTACCGCACTAACTTAAAAGTAAGAAATAAAATGAGCACAAGGAATCATCACCAATAAAGCAATCGCTTCGCGAGTACAGGTGTACCATGCAGCACCTTTCAATTCCCCTTCCTTTCTCACCCTTTCCCATCGCGCCGTTCCGCACCCCGCAGCTATAAAACAGCACACTGCGTAATGTGACACGTTTTTCTAATCATTGTCATGAAAAGTAAAATGCTGTGTGCAACAGGGGCAAATTCACAGACACCCAAGGTGGCAGCATGTTACGCTCTCTCAGTCATTCAGTGCGGACAAGTTATATTTTTCTGTAAATGAACATTTTTTGTTTTGAAACCTCAGACGTAGTCTACAGTCAAAAAGTAAAGAGCTTTACTCACCTGCAGCTGCGCATTCACATCGACTTAAGACTCGGATTTCCGGGGTCCCGTGGATAGCAATATCTGCAACCCACAACAGCGACTGGAAACCACAGAAAATCAACTTGTGCATTAAGTTGGTTTTTGTCTCTCCGAATTAGCCTACCGTTCACAATGAGGCAACATATTGTGATATGGCTGATAAAGCAATAGCACGACGAGTGAGCACGAGACAAAACACAAATGTAAACAAAACTAAGGAGGAAAGGGAAGAGGAAAAAAAAAAAGAGTTTCCTTTAGAATCACGAATTTGGTAATGAAAGAAATGACGCCCACCCCATAGGTTTCTGTAGTCCCTCGCAAGTCCGCCTGCAAAGTGTGCAGGATGTGTTGGAAAGAGTGAGCTCAAACTGAACTGCACATGACGAGTCGCGCGCTAGTGTACGAGGACCGGTGAACAGAGGAGGAGAGAGGGGGACATGTCAGGGAGGACCAAGAGGATAGGTCAAGGGGGGATGGAGGAGGTAAAGAGTCTGGGGTACATTCCCTAAAGCTACGCTAATCGCGGTTTGGGAGCGTTCGGTAGTCTGCACCTGGTCTCGCGCTAAAGGGTCAGAAAATTGACCGGCGACTGAGAGCAAAAACGGAGACTGCCGCGGAAAATATATGTAGACAGTGGGCAGATAGGAGATCGATCGGGTTATAATTTTGTCCAAAGTCGGGGAAAATAAAGTTCATGGAGGAATGAAATTTGAAAACATATGGCGAATCCCGTCGCCCTAAATAAGTTTCGATCTTTCGAAATAGAGTGTAGATAATATTCGGTTGGACGTTTGATGGAAAATGACGGATTTTTCATTTTGGACAGGTGGGGGTGAAGGAGGACTGGGCTGAGGGGTGAGCTCAAGTCAAAGAACGTGTTGCTTACGTGGAATAGGCTGCTGCAGCACGCTTAAGAAAGAAAACTAAACTTACGAAAAGGAGTCTTTTTTCCTCTTTTACCCCCTGTGCCCACATCTTTTGTATCGCAAATGTCTAAATACCCCCCCACCTACATCCCCAACTCTCTACAAGGGGGCGAGGGAGAGAGAGAGTGAAAGAGAGAAAACAAGAATACCAAATAAATGAGAAATTTTCGTACAGGCACCGCTTCCGTACGTTCCATGCTAGCAATAACAATTAAATATCGACCGCTTTCCTCGGCCGGAGAGAACCTGAGATACTCAGAGACTGCCAAGTACCAAGACCCCGCTCACCCCTCCCTCTATTTCTCCATGTACCGCACACATCTACACTCTCTTCTTTATCCATCCACCTCTTCTATCTGCCTTAACTCATCCACTCATTATTTTTGTTCTTCAGGTGCTTAATTAATATTCATATTCACCTGGCAATTATCTTTTTCATTAAGCTACCTTAACTGTTTCTGAAGAGCATGCAGTCTGTTGTAATCCACTCCGAAATCTCTAACAGTGTGAAGTGTTAACAACATTAAATCTAAATGCTTAGTGGGCCTGCTTTTGATAAAGGAGTTCATTCCACGTCTAACATCTGTTCCAGTCCAGAGTTTGGCCACAGATCACAAGCTTAATTGAATAATGGAAGACTGTAATAGGATAGAGTGGACATGCATGATCAATTGAAAGGTTTCCCCTCTCTGTCTGGTGGTATAAGCATAGAAACATATGACCTAAGATCTGTGACAACATTACAGTGATGAGAGGTGCAAGCCAATATCAAATATCTGCTCTTAACCCGTTTTAATAATTAACCTATTTTAAAGATGCACTCGTTATATTTTCTGTGTTTGCACTGGCCAATATGACCTGCGACTTACTGATACACATGCAACCTGAACGTTTCACCATGATACCTATATGCTCTGCATGCCTAAGCAAAAATTTTTGATAACATGGGGATTGTGGAGAGAATCATAAGATCTATGTAAAACAAAACAGCTTATATTGGGCTTCTTATATAACTGGATCTTTGTTAATTTGAAAACATAACATTTTAAGATGATTTTTTAATACGGAAAAAAGATTGAGTGCACTTTTAAGCACCTTATCATAGTGATGAGATTTTGTTAGTTATTCAATTGCATCCTACTTGTCTTAAAGCTCACAAAATACGTTGTCTGAAGAGAGAGGGGGAAAAAACTCAAGAGCAGATGCATTACAGTGATTGGAGCTGAAATGGCCTATCTGTGGTAATCTGAGTGAGCCAACCCATAAGAGGTAAGACCGGTGCCCTTAAAACAACTTTTCAGGCTGAACAACTATCAAAAGTTTCTCAATCAGCGTCATCGCCTTTCACTCTCCCTATATATTTTTTTCCGCCTCAGAACTTCTTTCTCAGAACTCAAACCATTCGATTTCTATTTATTTCCGCCCCCCAGTTCACTCACAGGCTTCTTATCCGATCTTTCCATTTTCACACCTCCAAGCCTCGACTCCAGCTATTACACCCCATTCTTTGCGAGCGGTGCGCGAGTGGCCGTCACTCCCTTTCCTGTCGTGTTCTCCATCCTATCTCGTTTTCTCATCGTTTTGTATTTAATTAGTTAATGCATTAATTATTTACGCCCCAATACCTGCACTATTACCATAGCCTTTCCCCCTAAACACCCCCCAGCTCACCCTGTCAGCTTTGGGGCTGTTTCCGTAAACGCTGGGGAAAAAAAACGGTTTTTTTCCCCCCTTTTACCCCATACCTCTTTTTCACTCTATTTCTCGCTCTTCCCCTCTTTGCCCCCTACCTATTTCCCCACAGCCATCTCTCCTCCGTCTATCTTTCTTTTTGCCCCCCTTCGCCCCATGCACTCTCTCCTTTTCTCAGTGCCTTGCAGTCGCCTCCGTCGGCTAGTCTCTCTCCCCGGCGTTGGAATTATGAAAAATGCGCCCATCGACAGAGCGCCTCAGCTTCGATTAGCCGAGATGGGACATGACAGGCCGCGATCAATACTTATACCGTCCTATAACGTGTCAACTAATGAATCAATCTCGGCTAAATTTTCCATTTTTCAAAAGCCGACGCGAGAGACTGGAATATCCTCTTTTGTAAAGATATTATTATCGATTTCGTCGGCAATTTGACATCGGGGGTAGTTAATTCCACTCTAGAATAAAATTGAAAACACTTGAGATTGAAGTGAGAGAGGTAGAGAGAGGGAGGGAGGCAAGGGCAGAACAGAGCGGGAGGGGGAGAGACGGTTGTTGACTTGATAAAAGAGGATGGGAAGGGATGGAAGAAGGGAAAAGGGGAAGAAGAGATGCCGGGGTGGTAAAGGAGAGAAAACAATATGATCTATCTATCTACCTAGTCTGTTTGTCCTCCATCCATCCATCCATCCACCCACCATCAATTCACCCAAACATCTCTTCATTTTGTCTGTTTTTCCTATCTATCTTGTCTGTTTGTCCTCTGTCCATCTATCCATCCATTCATCTTTCTGTCCTGTCTGTTTGTTCTCTGCTTTTCCTATCGATCTGTCTTTCTGTCTGTC
>JAUMHR010000022.1:1131096-1144591 GCA_032361145.1 Enteromius fasciolatus
AGTCTCCAGAGATCCCCAACAACTCCTTTTCTGTTAAAGACAAGCTTCAGAAGGTGAGACAAGAGCTTGACTGGGACTGTCATTTTATGATGCAGTAACTAACAAACATTTGTGCACACTGACAACCATCTTCACAGAGAAAGTCTTTCCGTTCTTTTATAGTCGTGATGAAACCTTCCCCCTAAGAATATTACCGGCTAAAGTGGTTGTTGGAGTCCGGTCCAGTTTGTTTTGAGGGATTTAACTGGGTGCAATCAGTCTCTGTGTGTTTAAGATTTATCTTCAGTCTCGAACTCCTGAGTGAAACTATTAGAGATAAATGAATGTGAATTGTTTTGTGCAATACGTTTACGAACAAATTTAGTCAGCTGGGCTCAGTATAAAGCAAAAGCAATACTGTTCTGTTTATTTGTTAACCATCCATATCTCCAAGGCTGTCATGTTATGGGTTTACGGTCTTAATTTTGTATGTTCAGATGGGTCCCTGTAGTGTTCATTTATTTTCTCAACATATCACTGTTGTATCTCATAATGCGGGTTGATGGCAGCAAAACAAAACATGTCCAGGATTCAGGTGCTACACTTTGCAGTGTATTGTTCAATTAACATACAGTTACAAAAATAGATGACCTCAGATGATATCTTGTAAAAAAATATATATATATATATTAAATAAAATACAGAATAAACTTGAGGTAGTTCACTGTAAAGAGTTTACTGACAATCTAATGGAAAAGGGGTAACTGCAGTTTAGTCTGTAGTTTGTCTTTAAGACACAGATAAGAACATCATTAAGTGTGGTTATAGAAATTAAAAGTCTATAAATTTAGTTTCGGCTTCTGAATATTCCAATATGTTTTTCTACATTATAAAAAACACAATTTACAACAGACTTACCAATAGACCTGATACAGATTTTATAACTGTTATATTATATATAACAGTTTTTAGCCGGTTTTATAGAGTTAGGCACATCTGTGCTGCAGTCTGACGAAAAAAAAAAAAAGAATATGTACATCGCTGAAGTAAATCAACACAATGACACTGAACATGACACTAAAGATAAACACATCCATTTACTTACTTGATCTATTATTTTAATCATGTTAAAAATCTTAATTTAACAAAACTAGTCTGATTTATATGTTTTGTTACTTTTTAAGTCAGACTCACAGTTTAGGATTTTCCGGGGCATAATTTCATTTAAAGGCAAATTGTAATTAAAGATGAAGTTCCATATGTCCATGGTTACATTTCATAATATGGCCTATTAAGTTCTGGGTTCAGAGTAGAGGATGACACGGGAGTGGATTTTCACTCCTGTCCCGTCCCACTCCCATAGAAAGAAATCCTGTCCCGTCCCACTCCCAGACCGAAGTTTAAAAAATAATCCCGGCCCCTCGCCCTCCTGGTAAAATGACTCCCACTCCCATCCCGCTCCCGTTTAAAATGACTCCCACTCCCATCCCGCTCCCGTTTAAAATGACTCCCGCTTCTGTACCACTCATATATATATACAAAAAGATGGCTTCTGGGACGGCTGGGTCGTGTAAATTTTTAATCAAAATTGATTAAATTCAAGTATTTGACATTTAAAACAAGACACAATTATTAAGATGGTGATACAAATTCCTCTGGAAATCAATTCCAGGACAAGTTAGTTTCTGACCCTGTACTGTAATATTAATAGTTAAACTGTAAATATTATAATAAATTTGTAGTATACACTTTACTATAAATAATCTGCCTTGAACAGTAGTTGTTTTAAAACCCATTATCATCAGTAAGGCATTGAACTCTTGAAGGACTTTATTCTTAAATTAACCTAATTCTTCTGGACTCTTGAGTTACACATACAGATGATCTCAGATTTCATTTAAGCAAACAAACATCGTAAGAATTCAAGTAGTTGGTTTAAACAAAACACTGAACATCCAAATAACAAAAAGAAACTATTGTGTGTAATTGATCAAATTAAAGAAGGCAACTACAACACAAGGAACAGAATGTGATACAAGTATGTTAGTCCTTCACATCCCCTGGTCAGCCAGCA
The DNA here is from genome assembly GCA_032361145.1 of Enteromius fasciolatus. Classification (NCBI taxonomy): domain Eukaryota; kingdom Metazoa; phylum Chordata; class Actinopteri; order Cypriniformes; family Cyprinidae; genus Enteromius; species Enteromius fasciolatus. The sequence goes on from JAUMHR010000022.1 coordinate 1,133,150, forward strand.
TTTAGAAAGGTTTTATATTCTCTCTTATGGCACAATGCAGGGGGCTTTACGAAGAGCCAGGTATCCAGTCACTACATCTGTGGGCAACTGACGGATGTAGGAAAACTCTTCTGACGATGCAAAGCGCAGTTTAGTCTGGGGGTCAGTGTAGTTTGCCTGGGACACGAAGACAAAAACATCATAAAGCATAGTCAGATGACACTACTCTCATAAAACAGCGACTGCTTGCAAATTATTAACATACAACATTCTCTAACAGACTCACCGGCAGACCTGATATGTCGGAGTACTTTTTCGCAGGTTTCATAGAAGGAAGCGCATCTATGCTGCAATCTGACAGACAAAAACAACAGAAGATTTGTTGTCAGGTGGATTAAATTAACACATACAACACTTGCATTGGTTTACAGATTGATTTAACAATTAGATTAATGTTTGTTTGTTTGTTTTGCAACCATATGTCTACCATTATCAATACTAGTATGAACAGACAATTCAGTCTTATTTCTTTTTTTTTTACTTTTGTAAGTCAGACTCACAATTAGGATCAGTGATTTTCCAGGGCAGTGCTTTCTCCGCTGCTAAAATCTGCTTCAGATTTTTCCACGTCCGATTTTTCTTCCCTGCTGCTGCTCCACCAATACCTGAGTGCTAGTGAAGGAGGAAGAACTTATGAACTGAAACACAGAACATTTCAGACTCTATTCCAATCTAGAACAATCTTACCACAAAGTTGGGGTTTTTAAAAGGAAGACATTTGGTAGAAGTCTCTACATCAAAAGCCCCCACTGCTTTTCCTTCAGCGGTCGACTCCACTGGAGCAACCTGTGACAAATGCTGCACCATCAAAGAGAAACACAATGAAGCGAAAACATATGAACGGTATACCTTTCATGCACAGGGCTATGGTTAGTTCTTTACCTGAGCCTGATTAGTTGAAGGCGCAGGCTGTGTTTTCTTCTTTTTGCTGTTGTTGTTTAGCTGCGGGGTTGTATGGGTAGCGGGACTGACGGCTCGTTTCTTGCTCCGGGCCTGAGCAACTAACGCCGCCGCTGTCTGAGCTTTACCCGCCGAGAGCGCCGCTGGATTGAATTCCCTTGCTTTTGATACTCCCGGTTCAGAAGAGGCAGACATTTGTCTTCATTGACTTTTAACAAGCACAACCTGAAATGCTGTAAACACGTTAGCCTGCAGCTCTTCACAACATCCCGTTCACCCGGAAGTAACGAGAACGTGCCAGACGTTTGTGTTCCGTTGCTACACACGATTTCTCCCGATGGTTCCGCTGGTCGAATTGTGGTATTGTGGAACAAATATAAAACAAAATAAAATATTGTTGCCATTTATATATTTACACGAATAATAATAATATTTCAGTTTGTTTCACGTGTTATACTTTTTAGTCAGATAATGATAGACTTGTTGGTCTAATATGGATGTCCTACCTAAAGTAACTGATCCTAATATCTATTTAGTTTAATTTGAAATAGAGCCAACACATTGCCTATTCCTTTTCACCGCAGTTAGCACTGAAGTTTAGTTTGATTTATGCTCTATGACAGACTCATTATAGAATACAAGAGGGTAATGGCATTTATATTTCAATCACATGTGTTGCTGGGGGAAATAAATGACTAATTAACTTTGTTAAAAACAGATGTCAGGCAATTATGTCTCCTCTCTCTGTAGAGTTTGATACAACATCCACCACAGTGGCATTGTCCTTCATGTCTCCCTTCCCGTCTGTTTTTTACTGAGAGAGAAATGTAATGACAAATCACACAGCATCAAAAAGTTATTACCATTTTAACCATTAGTGCAGATGTAAATTTGTGATTTTACCTGATGTACAGACCAAACCACAACAAGCCTTTATATATAAGCATTTATATTTCTTATATATCTAACTTGAGTTTATTTTTATAGCAATCAGGTATTCAGGGTTATGGATATATTAGAAATATTATTTTCTTCATGCTGTGCCTATTTTACATCATATCTAAAGAGAGGAGGCTTCAAAGAGGTGAGTGTTCCCTTTCTTCATTTCATTCTCTCTGTTCGTGTCCTTTCTTTGAATGCCATTACTTGTCATTTCACCTTTTCTGCCATCTCAAATGTCAACTTCAGAGTTCACCTCGTTCTCTTTCATATGGACCCCTCTGAATGTTTTGAAGTGAAATATTGTTTGAGACATAAAGAGAGTTTATTTAGCGCTTCAAGTGCCTTTATCATTCAAACTTATATTAAATAGCAGACTATGTCTTCTTTACACTGCCTGGCTTCCTTAAAAATGTAATGACAAAAAGTGATCCTGCTGTTCTAAAAGCAAAGGTGTTGTTTTAGCATGTCGTGATTTTGTAAATATTACCTCGTTAAGTCATACCCTGATATAGGCAGATATTTCCTTTGGCACTTCAGCTGTTTTACAGTGAATAAAACTTTCCCACAGTTTATCCTTGTATCCTGTTGACATTGCTCGATAATTATCACTATTATCATACACACACACACACACACACACATACACACTCCTCTTCCTTGAAGAAAACAACTGAGATGTTGCATGCAGCCGCTGATAAGAAGGGACAGAGCTCCTCTTTCCTGCTATAGTGCTGGGTCTGCATCCTCTCTTGGAAGTTGACCTGAATACATCTGTTTGATTCACCTCAATTTAGTCCTGCTGTAGTGTTTTGGCTGTACTATGGCTGAGTTACTGTTTTTATAAAAGGTTGAGAGAGGAATGGGGCAAAGAACGCACTGAACACACTTGACATCTCATTTATATTTCATCAAGACGATGCTGCTACAAGTGGCTGCGTGCAATACATAAATAAACTATAGATGGAGATTCTGTGTTGAGGTTCAGTTGCAAACAACCATGAATATTTTATGAGTCAAACATAAAATGCAATTAATGAAAGATTGGGCTTTTTCATGGGTCATTGTTTTGAAAGTCACTTTATCTGAACCAACCTCAAATACACAACTGAATACTGAGAGATGTCAAGCTCTTTGTGTGTGTACTTTGTATGCTACATTGTTTGGATAGCAAAACCTGACATTTTTTGACATTGCTGGTCCCAACGAGGAAAAAAAACCCATGCAAACAGTAAACGCTGTTTATCTGAAAGTGTAACAATGCAAACAGATTTTTTTTGCAAGGGGTAGGTTTAGGGGATAGAGAATATTGTTTGGTCGGTATAAAAGTAATAGAAGTCTACAGAAAGTTTGCACAATTCACTGAAACAAATCTAAAAAAAAATATTAATAATATAACAAAACAAAAACAACAACATAACATTTTTCACAGCTGCCCAGCACATAGGGCAAGGGTCGTGTTGATATTGCCATTTTGTGTTTTTCTCAAACCAGGAAGTGAGTGTGTGTTTTTTCCAAAGTACAGAAATAATCTCATTACAGGATGTCAACATTATGGAGCAGTTTATATCTTATATCACATGCAGAGCTACATGCTCAGTATTTTATTCAGTGCTTTTAGTACTTTTATTATTTAAACCTATTTTAAAAAACTTCTTTATTCTGCCTGGCTTCCTTAAAAATTTAATGACAAAAAGGGATCCTGCTGTTCTATCTAGTTTATATCTAAGTGGTGCAAAACAAAGGGGTAGAGGTAGGACAATGGGTGACATTATTTAAAGTTATATAAGCAATAAAAAGTATCACTTTAACAAAAAGGGTAAACATAAAAATGTCCAAATAGAGGACACGCATCACAAAATGAAACTAGCCTCACCTGTAATAATTACAAGTGGTCTCAAAATGCCAAAAACACAAGTCTACTTTGATGGGTATGTACAAGAAGGCAATAAAAATGCTACGATCATATAAATATACTTACATAGTTAGGAAAGCAAAATTAAGATTTTAAAATGCTTTTGTTATTGATGTCAAGGCCTGTGTGATCAACACTATTTTAGTACACCTACTACAGTATTCGGACCAGTGTTTGATTGATGTGTTATCAGACCTCTGGTGTTCATGCAAAACAACACTGTTTAATCAAAACAAAAGTTTTGAGTTTCCTTATCGGCCTAGGTCATTTTAGTAATTTCTCATTTTGTTGGGCCAGTGCAGTTCATAAATCAGAATTATGTCATGAACAAATCATGCAAAAAGCTACAAAAAAAAAAAAAAAAACTACAAAAACAACAAACAAAATTGCAAGAACAACATCATCTGGGAGGTGTGCTTTGGTTTGGTTAACAAAGCAATAAAGCTGTATTAGTTTCAGCAGAGAAGCTGTGCAGCTTTTTCTTCCCAATGTATTATTTATTTAGTCAGTTGATAGTAATATTTCCACTGTCCACCCATGGCTCCCTCATTTTTGTGTCATGAATGCCATTGCATTGACAGTTCTCTTCCGGGTTGACAGAGTGGGCGGGTCTCTTCAGATGCTCCGTCTCCTTTAGACCGAGTAGCGGCGCTCACTCAGTGCTTTCAGCCGGAGCGCAGCGCTCATCCCGCGGACGGAGTGTCCTCGATCTTTGGCCAATTCACCCCGTAATTACCAGCGAAAAGGCCGCTCCGCGCGCACTAAACTAACGGGTTAACATCCCCCTCGGAGCGAAGCAGCGGAATTAGAGAAAAGCGCTGTATTTAAAGCCAGCTCTCCGCTCGATCATGTTTGGGATTAATTTCTGAGGTACTCCGATCTGAAGATCACATTTTTTTTTCAGCGCGTGGAGCCTCAGATCTGCCCTGGGACGAAGCGAAAAGACTCGGTGGTCTCTCCTATCGTCCAGTGCGCAGTCGAAACGAGAGAAGGTAAAATCATTTAATTCCTTAAGCTAACATCTAACCCGCATAATTATCATCCACTGCCGGTTTCTTGCGCTCTTCTGTAGCGGACTGCTTTCCTGGTGTCAGTGTTAAGCAGAAAGACAGACAAGAGGTTAAACCGGAGCAGTGCTTGTCGATACGCGAGATCCACATTAGCCTATGTATGATTGTATTACTAATTATTCTGTAATTTAATACAAATCAAATATTACCTTCCAGGGAGCAATACATTAGGCTATTAATTTCTGTTATTTCAGCTATTCGTTGTTAGTTCTCGTTAAAATAGCCTAAATCCATTCAGCATGTTAAGTAATAGGCTATTTTGTATTAATGTATTAGTACATGTTGAAATGACTGTTAAGGAAGGTCACCGTTATGGTTCATGTTAACTAATGCACTCAGTTATTCATTCTAGTAGTTACTACTATCTACAACATCCTAGTACAGATTAATGAGACGTGACTAGGTAGTAACTAGTACTTTTCATGTCACTGCTTGCAGTTGTTTAGTACTGTGCAAATGTAGTTATTATTAAAAACGGCTGCGTTATGGGTACAATAAACTCTTTCCACTAGTTGGAATATATATTACTGTCTTATAAACAGGCTCTACTGTTCAGTTGTCAGTAAGAAAACAGGAACATATAGTAGTAACCTTTAAAATTGTCACTAGTAGCTTAAGCTATAAGCTTAAGATATAGCTACCAAATAAGTAGAATTTTGAATTCATTCAAATCATAAATGAATGGCTTGCATCTGAATTCCTATAGAATTCAATGGCGATGTTTTGTAGTTCCCGGAAACATTGGTGCACTGTAGATTGCTCATCATAATGAGAGTGACTAGTAACAAAGGAATGAGTACTGATAACTAGTTAATATGTTTTAGTAGTGACTTGTTCATTCCATCAATTGAATTCATATGTCATCGATGGAATTAGTAGTGGGGTAGAGAATGTAATGACTAGCTACTAGTGAAGTTGGATTACTTGGAATGGCTTAAGTTACCATAAGTACTTCCCTGTTCAGATTGACATTGCTGTTCAGACATTAGCTCTTTTAAGGAATGCTCCAGTGTGTAGAAAGAGTCAGAGAAGTACGCTGACTTTAAAAAGAAGTGATCCTCAGTGAGCTGCTTCTATTCTTCTGCTGTCGATTTCGGTAATGGGAAACTTTGACCCCCATATACCTTGTTTGTGTGTTTGAATTATAGAATTCTGTTATGCTTATTACTGAATAGCACTTGTCTTGTAAAAGAGCTGTTTTATGGTTCAGTGGCTCCGTGGAGCCCGTTGAAGACATGACAGGCGAAATTGAGCATGCTTTTGTCGAGCGCCCCAAGTTGTCATCATCACGTATTGTGTTGCATGCTGCTGAAGCACTACTAAATAAGTTGTCAGTCATGCTTACAGCCAACGACGCCCCTTAAACTGCTGGCACATCGGGCAGCGTCCACTCCTTTAAATTTGATTACATTTGAAGCTCTGTGGTGGGGTCGACTTTATAGATCCAGCGGATGATTGATCATCAAGACAGACGGTGCACTTATGTCTCTGTAATCACTGGAAGGACCATTAGAAGATGAGAGCTTGGAGACAGCAGGCGGCAGGCCCCTAGAGTCAAAAATGAAGCCGTACAAGCAGAGGGTGCAGGAACGGAACTGTCATGTTTTTTCACAGTGGAGAGAACGAGCTATCCATTATTTATCTGCTGCTGCTTTCACTGGCCTTCCTCTCAGCTCTAAACAGCACACGGGCTATGTGGATTTTGGACAGACCCCCGGCTACATGCACGCTTTAGTTGGGGGGAATTGATAGTCCCAGTGTGTGAGGGGGTAAAGCGTAGCCTGAGGGCATCAAATGGTAGCCGAGCTTGGAGAATACGTTAAACCTAAAAGGGTAAAGGCAAAGCATCGCTTTGAGACCGCAATATATCTCTAGTCTGTGCAGTATTGTTTTTATTTTTTTATTTATTTTTGGGTGAATAATTCATGGCATCAACGCAAGATTTTGTGTGTCAGGCAGATTTTTATTTTAATCATTTTTTACATCAAATTTTACAGTTACTGTATGTAAGCTCAACGGACCGTACCAAAACAAAACAATATTATAGTATTATACTAAAAAAGTAGAACAAAGTAGCAAAATAAAATAAAAACAAAATGATATGTACATTTTAGATTGGAAATAGATTAATATAAACTATGATAAAACATGGTAAGAAAAGATAAAAAAAGAAAATCCAAAAAAAAAGTAATAAAGAACCATTTAAATGAAGAGAAAAAACAATAACAATAATGATATTTTCACGCAGATAAAAAATAATCAAAACTTAATGGCAAAAACAGTTATAATAATAATGAAGGCGTTTTCTAATAGGAAACAGAAATTTTATTCAGTTGTTATAAATTGATAAACAGACATCATATTTTGCTTAATTGCGATTGATGCTGCAGTCTTTTTTCATAAATACAGACATATAGTTAGATTTAATTAATTAGAAGATTTAACCAGTGATTGATGCTGGAAGTTGTCATACAAGTCACACTATTTCATAAATGCATGTTAAAGATGATATTGTGAATGAGTTATGCATGTATGTTTCATTTTTTAATTGACCTCGTAATCTTAATATCAAAACTCGATCTTCCAGTGAAAATGACGTGAGCAGACATCTCCATTCATTTTTTTCTGCTTAAACTCCACCTCTCCAAAATCACCCACATCTCAAAAATCCAATCAACACTCACTAAACAGAACCAGACTCCCACCCCACACTTTTTTCCTTTTTTTTTTGTCATATAATCCATTACACTCAGATTTACGTCACAGCTATAGAAAAAAACTGCTGGTTCTTCCGTTTCATCATGATCATAACTTCAAAAAGTCATTAATAACGTAATATTCTCGGCAACAGAAAAAGATAATGTCAGGCAGATGTGCTAAAGTAGCTCTGTGCTGAGAAATCTTGGAGTGGAGAGGCCAGGTCCTACATTTATAGGAAATGAATCATGCTCCACGGGACCGGGCTGTGCAGCGCAGCATGCTGTTTCCCATCTCAGCAAGACTTCAGCAGAACTGCAGATGTGTATCCATAATGCGTACAGTACTCGGCATGTGCATGCGGATGCTCTATTGCGCCAGTGAGGTGCATGTTCTTGGACTGCTCTGTGTTTGACACGCTACTGTGCGCTTGCCTTTAGCTCCGTTCTTGACGTGCGAGTTTATGCTGGTGTGCGTTCGTCGATGTTTGTGTTGGGGAAGGGGGGGTGTTTAGTGTGTTCCTCCAAGAGGCTTTGGAACAATAGTCCCATTCTGTGACTCTCCCTAGCTGCTGCCCGGGCCTGGCCGAGCGTTTGCCAGAACAGACAGACAGATGGAAGGGATCGTGTTCCTGCCGGCACCTGGCATCACAGAGCACAGGAATGCCATTGTTCCTCAGTAATCCAGCGTCCGACTTTCTTTCCTGGACAGGCAATGTCGAAGCGAGGGTGGAACTGAATTATAAGTCGCATGACGCAATGAATAACAGTTAAAGTGCCGTTGACCGTCATTGGCAACGTCTGACATGAGAGCTGGGGAAAGTGGAAGCTTATGAAGTAGAGCCTAGCACCGTTGTCCAGGGTCATCGGTAATGGATTAGATTAAGACCCTCCTTTAGCACTTGTGAAGCGCTCGGATATTGACATTCGGGTTAATGGGGATCTCCAGAGGGCCCGTTCATGGCGGCTGCTAGACGAGGCGGGACCTTTAAGGCCAAATTTTAATACATAGACCTTAAATAGAAATGACCGCAAACAAATTATGTTCCATAACCTTTCCTGCGTGGTTCCTTGCAGTCAGAATCCACTGTTTGCTCAAGCTTCTGTTTGTTTGGTTTAAAGTTTGCCCAGCCAGATCGCAGATCTGAGTTATTAGAAATAGTGTTACTGTTGTAGATGGTTTAAATGTTTATCCTTAAATATGGTTTGCTTATTTTTTGAGCTCTGGCCAGAACAGAAAAGCATACTATTTCGATACGCTATTACCCCATTTAATACGGTAGAGCTGCTTTGGCACAATTTGCATTGTGGGTAGAACCTTTAACATTCATGAAACGTTTCAAACGCAGAAAAGGTTCTATAAAGTGGAAAAAGGTTCTTTCAAAATGGTCATTTAAGAACTGTTCACATTTAGTAGCTAAAACTGTTTCACTAGAAAACGATGTGAGGAACTGAAACATCAGGGAATTTAAAAAGAAAGCTGGCCAGACGGAGACGGGGAACTGTCCTGTGAGCGGTGGAGCAGTAGACAGATGAGATCAGCAGAATATTCCTCCGACATCAAAGTTACTTTTGAAAAAGAAAAGTGAAAATATGCAAACGCCACCTGAATGTTGAGAAGTTTTGGGTAGTATTAATAAGTAGTTATGTGCGTGTCTACTATGTCGAGCATGATGATATTCAATACTCTTCTTTGATGTTCTAGAAAAGAAAAAAAGTCAAATGGAACTACATAAGGGCGAATTTTTACTTTTGGGTGCACTGTCCCTTGAAGTTCCAGCCATGTGTTTGTCTAACAGAGGCAGCTGGGCTGTAATTACATTTCCTCCAGACTGTGGAGATGCAGATCTCCAGCTCATGGGCCATCGGATAACAAATTCACCGTAATGATGAACTCTGAGATTTTTCATTCGATTAAGGGAAATATCTGTAGGAAATGTTGACAGGCTTTGTTTGAGCCGATGCTGCACTGTTCAGCGCTGGTCTGAAATGAAATTAAAGCTCATTAGGACTGATTGGATCTGTGGCCCTTTGGCTGACGTCGCTTGTTCTTTACATTAAATCGTCTAACAGATAGCGTGACATCATCTTCAAGCTGCCATTTTGAATCCAAACATCGTGAAACTGCATTTGGAGCGCATTTGGCGTCGTTGACATTAACAAGATTATTTCTTCCCATAGTGGGCTGGAGGATGATTAATCACAGGAGATCCCCTTCTCCACGCATCGGGATCCTACTTTGATTTCCTTTCATCTTCGCTCCTCACGTCTCTCTCTCTTTCTCTTTCCCTCCTCCTCTGTTTGGTTCAGTCTATCTTTTTCTTAGATTCTTTCTCTCGTCTTAGTCAGTCATATTTTGCAATGAATCATTTTGCCTTTGAGCGTACAAGGACCTAAATGCAATATCATCATCTTCTGATCCTTGTCAGTTGAGAGACAGAGATCTAAATTGATGTTCTGTAATAACCAAAGTATTATGCGTTTGAACCTCCTTCAGTAGCAAAACAAAATATATATCTGGAAATGGTTCAATAGAGCATCTGGCAGAACGTCGGCATTAGACTGGGGTAATGAGTTAGTTGTCCACTTGTTTCCGTCTCCTAATGAAGTCAGAGACATTAAACTATATTAAGTGGCGGATGGTATAATGGCTCAGGATGTAAAGTGACTGGCTTTAGATCGGATAACAGAGGCACAAAGGAAACAGGCAGATTACATCGTGATAAAGAGACATGCGCTGAACAGAACTATAGAAACTGGGATGTTAGTCGAGTTACAGACGCGTGTGCTGAGGAGAACAGAGACTGGAGTGGAGGTTGTGTTACACTGTTGAAGAGAGAGTTGCGTTGTGTAGATGTGAGTGTAGGTGAAGAGGGGATGTGACATCGAGACGGGGCCGATTCTAGGATTTCAGTCTTACAGGGGCTCAGCTTCTCGCTTGAGCTGATGTGAAAAGGTCTGAGAGGTTGTGTTTTTCAATCTTCTTGTAGGGTTGCATAATGTTGCAAAAATTTGTGCAATATTTCAAAAAAGTATGGAAAGTTTCCAAAGTTTCTGTAATGTTCCTGAAACTTACAGGAAATGTTCCACTTTTTCTGCAACATTTATATAAAATTAAAAATTCTAAAGAGAAGTAATTTATCTGCACCATGTTGCTATTGTTATTATTACTTTTTAATATATTATTATTATTGTTTTTTTAATACATTACTGTTGTTCAAAAGTCACTTATGCTTATCAAGGATGCATTAAATAGAATATTTGTAGCAAAAATACAATAAAAAACAATAATATTGTTAGATAGTATTGCTACTGTTTTCTATTGTATATTTTAAAAAGTGTAAAATGATCATTCTGGTTTGGTGCTCAGGAAATATTTCTTATTAATAATGATTTTGAAAATAGTTGCATGTTTGTGGAAACTGTAATACATGTGTTCAAGATTTTGTTCTTTATTGTCCCCTATGATTAATATAATATTCGCACTGAATAAATAAATGCATTTCCTAAAGAAAAAGCATAATGACTAGGGATGTAACGGTATTGTAAATACGTCGTACCGCAATATCACATTTTCATCAATCTCGATAAAACGATAGGTCTTCTGAAGAAAGTTTGCTCAGGCGAATGGAGCAAACAGGAGGTAGCAGGAACTACAATTCCTATCAGCCCAAGCGTGCCCTTCATTCTTTGCGGTCTGTTGTTGTCGCTACAGAATACAGTGTTGCCAACTTAGCGAATTTGTCTCTATATTTAGCCCCTTTTTAGACCCCCTTGGCGACATTTTTCCCTAAAAGTGACTAGCAACAAATCTAGAGACTTCTTGGACAAACCTCAGCGAGTCTCCGGTACTGCCGCGCTAGCTCGAGCTCGTTTTCACAGC
>JAUMHR010000022.1:1169406-1181827 GCA_032361145.1 Enteromius fasciolatus
GGGTGCCGGTATGTTTGGCCATGACTGTATGTAATGTGTATATATACACAATTATAAATGTATGCACATATTTAAATGATATATAAGCATATAATATGTGTTTAAGAGCCCCCAAAAAACAATATTATTTTCATAATCACACTTATCAAACTTCTCAAATTCCACTTGGAGTGAAATCGAATAGAATAGAATAGTCACCTCAGTGGTGGTGACATCTGACAGACTCTGCTCACTTTTGTCTGACCCTTCTGCGCTTAACCCTCAGCATGTACAGTATGAACGAGAACAATCTATTCAGTGGCCTCCATGTTTAATGTGACCCTTATATTAATATTTAATGAAGTGAAGGGTAAGTGAATGTTTCTGAGGGAGGCTTGGCTCTCTCCAGGGTTAAGTGAGCTGTTAATAATTGATGATGTGCTGATTTTTATGGTTCTTTGAGCGTGTTAATAGAATAATGTACTTACTGACTGCACGGATAGAATAATGCAGTTAACGTGTGTGTTTTGTGAATAATGTAATTAGCATGTGTTCAAGGGGTCATCGCTGAGGGAGACAGGACTCTGATACACACATCTACATGAGGAACCGCTGTATGTGTCGCTCATTGCTTTCTAACCTTATAAACACCCAACTGATTCAAATCTTGTTTCATCTTTTTCATTTCCGCTGTCTCTCTCTCTTCTTCTCTTTCCCCCTCTCTCGCTCTCTCTCATTGATTTTCTGTTTGTTTTTCAATCACATTATTTCCCGCACACAGCGGTGTAGCCAGCGGCTAAATGGCCCCTCTCCTACTAATTGGACGTTTAATTAGATCACAGATTTGGCCCAATTAGTCGCTGTAGGGAGGAGAGGGGATAGCCTGGGGGGGCCATGCGTGTTTATGTGAGTAGATGGTGAAGAGAGATAGCGAGGAGTGCGGATACAGAGAAGGGGGAACGAGAGAGAAAGAATGGGAGGGTGGAAAAGAGATATCTCTCTCTAGGCTGCCTCATTAGAGATGTCAGAAAGGGTCTGCCATAATACCCCCCCCTCGCTACGAGTCTGGCCCCAAGAGACCTATCAGAGCAACCTGACCCAAGTGTGCTTCGGAGACTCAAGACGTGCCATCTCTCAGTTTTGGGATCCGTTCAAGACACCGCTGTCCTACCTGAGAGAGCCACCCCCAGCCTCAGTTTATCAGTGACTAATGCCATACCTTCATGAAAGCAGAGATGAGATGGCACTAAATCGTTTTGTACTAAACGTTAAGTACAGATTATGATATGAAATTTGACTTCCATCAGCTCGTTGTGGTCCTAAAGCAGGGCCTCCACATCCCTGTGACTGCCAGTGAGATGATGACCATCTATCATGTTTACACCTGGCATGTAAAATGATTCAAATGGCCTGAATGGGATTCAGGCTTTCTTTGTTAAAGTAACCTGCTCAGTTGTGACATTACAACTTTTGGTAAATTGTAAAAATGTAAAATTGACATTCCTAGAATTTCCTGCAATATTTAGTAGAATTAGTTGCTTTGAGTCATGTCACTTTCCCATCACCACCTGGTTTTGGTACTTATCAGTGTATTACTATGGTATAAAACAGTACTTGAATAGCTTGGTATGTTAACATTATATTATTTTTATTATTTAAAAAAATTAATTAACTGTGAAATAAAGTTAAGTCTATAAAACCTAAAATGTTATACCGTATTTTTTATGGTAAAGTTTTTCTTTTCTTTTTAAAATATTATATAAATACAAAATATGCTTGAACTGTATTATTAACATGCATTATTATACATATTATTCAATTTTTTTTAACCACTTGATGTGTGCCATTATAACTATAATGTAATATAAATAAGAATTACGATGAAATGCAGAAAGATTTTGTTTTTTTCATTTTTGTTGTGACTGACACCTTTGGAACTACATAATTGCATTAAATCGCCCACTGGAAGCCACACCTCCTTCACCAGAGGGGCTCATTTGTCGCTCGGCATTATGGGAGACCATGGCTAATGAGACACAAGGTGATCATGTCAGTCAAGACACACTACGGATGACATCCGCAGGGATGCTTGCATGCATCCACAGCATGGGGCCCTTTCTCCTTGGAGAAAGTATGGAGGATTTGCCCTCTGGGCATTAGATGAAAGGGCCGATGTCTCTCAGCGAGATACTTAGAAGAGATTTGAAAAAAGCTGTGTTTTTGGAAAGTGAGAGGAAGATGTGAATCATAAAGATTTGGAATTGCAATGCCAGACACTGCTTTACTGACAAATGTGCACACAGCTCAACTTCTGACCCTGTGGTTTGTTCTTCATTATTCTCTATTTTTTCTTCTTCTCTGTCTCTCCTTCTCCCTAAATCCTGACTCAGCTGGTTGTTCAATAAGATGCTGGTGGGGAGTCATTTGGCTGGGCTAGACAAGCTGGATACTTGCCCACACACACACACACACACAAGACGAAGTGCTCTCCTTTTTGTGCACGTTGCATGAATCCTTATGTGTTCCAGAGTTTCAATGGAAAAATGTGAAAGTCAAAATCAGTGTTATTTTGTATCTCTATAGCACATATTTATTTGCTTCGTCTGATTATTTTATTTCATTTTTAAAATATTTTTCACTTGAGTATTTCTGCAAAATACAAAAACAGTTGACATGACAGATGCTGTACTTTTAAAATGATTACTAGTTATATAATTGAATCATTAGGTAGTTGAGTTGATTTGCACTTGAATTTAAAGCTGTAATAATCTACGGTTGCACAGGTAATTTAATTAGTCAAAAAATAAGCATGCGTCATTCAACTTATTATCAATATAATGTCGCTAATATTCATATTTGATTTCCTATCTTCAATTTTTCAAATTGATTGAAAACCACACTAAATTACCAGCTCCTTTTTCAAAGTTTACTTCACGTTTCAGAGAAAGTCATTTGATTTGTATGCCAGGCATTTTTGTTCTTAAGCCCCAGTGTGTGTGTTTGCATGTATGTGTGCGTCCTAGTCTGGAGGAAATTGAGGAAAGCTTGTGGTCGATATGAGAGAAGCCTCCATAAAAACCTTCTCTCACGGAAAATGACTTCCCACGCAATCACGCACTAACTCTGTCAGACGCAAACGCACTTGAAAGTACGCGTTCAGATAGAGCTCTTCCCTTTCACCTTTCTCAAAGGCATCCATCCCCCTGCTGTCTTTTTTCCACATCGTGATTCCAAAAGCAGACTGTGTGTGCTTTTTTTGTTGGTGATGTCTGAGTTCCTTCGTTAAACTACGTGGAGTCAAATAAAGCTGAATTATAGTGTATCGGAGAGCATTTAAAGGCTTTAATCAGAACATACACACACAAACACACATTTTACTGAAGTAGTTGTAACTCTTAGTAGTTTTATGAGACTGCATTAACTAACCCCAATTACCCTCTCATGAGGTGCGTGAGAACAGAGCGGCTAATTAGTTGTGTGTGTGTGACGGGAAAGAATGGCAAAGACAAAAGGGAATTGCATGAATGGGTTATAGCGCTCATTGAAAAAGTCATAAACATGCTTCACACATATTTATCGTGGATTTGTGTATGTAATTGATTTTTCTTCTTTTTTTTTTTTAAATCTCTTGCAATATTGATGAGCATGAATAAGAGATGAGTTGGGCAGGGTGTGTCCCAGTAGGGGATTTGCCCCCTTCCTGCTACTTCCTGTCTAAGGATTACCCAGCATTCCGGCTGAACCACTGCGAGTGGATGTAATGGTTGGTTTGGTCACCATTCAAAGCTCATTTCAGAAAGAGTGAGTTTAGATTTTAGGCCTGTAATCTTGATGTTTGGCCTCTGACTCATTGCACGACTGCTGGTGTGTGTGTGTGTGTGTACAGGTTTATATGGTTAATGAGGAAATACAAAAATGTGTATAATGATGACATAAGTATTACAACGTAAAAAAGGTTTATGAATACTTCCTGTGTACTCGTAAAACTAATGGCTCAAAAACGAACTGCTTTTTTTTTCTTTTTTTCTTTTCTTTTTTTAATCAAAATTGCTAAACCTTTTCGGTGAGGAGTAGGTTTAGGTGTATGGTTAGGGTATAAAAAGTCCCTGTGAACCACATACAAACATGTTTTTGTGTGTGTGTGTGCACCAGGCGATGATGATCCCCCAGAATCCATCTCAGGTGCATGCGGCTGCTGTGAATGGAGACAAAAACACCTTACAGAGACTGATCACAGGTATCACGCATGTATCAGTGCTCGAATAGCTCCATACTCTTCACTTTGTATTCTAGGTGTGCGGTATGTCTTTTGAAAAACACATTTTTTTGTGTTTTATAAGTCTCATATTCTCAAAAACAATAATACAAATAATAGACGTAATGCTTAAAGTATGTTTACAGTTTAAAATACCATTTATTTTTTATCTTAATATATTAAAATGTCAATTAATTTATACCTGTGGCGAAGCTATAGTGATTCATTCAGAAACCATTCTAATAAGTTTATTTGGTGGTCAGAAATTAGTTTTTCATGTTATTAATGTTACAAAAAGTTGTGCTGTTTAATATTTTTGTAGAAATCATGATAAAAATAATGAAGCTTTTATTTTAAATTTAGAATTTTATTGTCAGTTTTGATTAATTTTAATAAAAATATAGATCTCTGCAAAAACAAACAATCAAACTAAAACTTTTGAACCTATATAAACATTAAATATCATCAAAAGGTATGTATGTTCACTTTGAAAGGATTGTATTTTATTCAAACAAACAATAAATGTTAAAGATTTGTCCTTTCATTTATACTACACACCATGCTTTTAAAGAATGAGCTGAATACTTACTGAATAAAAAGACCTTGAGTCTAAAAAGAAGAATTTTTTGGTCATTCTTGAAAATAAAAATATGATCTGACAAGTTACATCTGCAGTGTTGTACTGTCCTAAAATCTACAATGTGCTAACTACAACCATGTAGATCATTTATTTGGCTACCAACAAGCACTATTTAGTAACTTATGAAAAAGAAAACCGTGAAAGAACGTATTCGGCTCATAATTCTGCATTTAACTCCAATGGCCTTATGGGACAGCAAAGTGTACACTAGTTAACACAAATCCTTAAAGATGCACATACAAAGAACCCCACTAAAATCATTGTGACTGAGTTTTACACTTTGTCGTAGAAATGTTTCACGAATATTCAATATATCACCCATATATTTATTTTTTATTTTAATCACAGGTTATGGTAGACTGTATTTTTGTATGTGTGCTTTGTGTCCTTAGCAGAGTCTCTTCTGCGGGACAGTGAGGATCAGTTTGGCCGAACTCCTTTGATGTATTGTGTCCTGGCCGACCGCTTGGACTGTGCAGAGGTGCTGCTTAAAGCTGGCACGGCCGTCAACAAGACTGACCACAGTCAGAGGACCGCACTGCACCTCGCAGCACAGAAGGTAACACACACACACACACACACAGCTGACTCTGATTCTGATAGGCAGTTACAAAGGCTTGGTGTCGTTAGGGTTTACTGCCCTCTAGTGTTTGTGATGTTGACACATTTCTCTCTATAATCTGTATATGAGAGCGCTCGTATGTGTTACGTTAGTTTGACTTAATAAACGGGACAGTTTGACTGAGACGAGAAGAGGACTGGAAAGGAGAGCAAAGTGAAGAGGGAAGGAGATGGCAAGAGTGTGAGGAGAGGAAGACGGGGAGGGACGGGATTGATGGGTAACACTCTGACATCTAGATCAATAAGAGCTGTAGCTCAGGGATTAACACTCTAATTGGGCTGGGAATAGAGACTGAGAACCCTGACACACACACACACAAGGGCTCTCCCCGGAATGTTTTACACAGAAGCTAAGGAGGCCTGGGAGGATACTTGATGAGAGGGGAGGGCCATTAACACTCAGACACATTCAGACCCTTTAGATGGATAAACAGCCGTCTCTACCCCAAACCGCGGCCCAAGAATAACATCCCTGGGTGACACCAAGCACTTTTTTCATCATTTTATTGTTGTATGTTGCTGGTTTCGAATGCTTTGTCATTTTAGTGAAATACAGATGAAATATGAGCTGAGATAATAGGTCAGTCTGTTGGCAAGTAGTGGCAGATCATTTTTTGTACATCCAAGTTAAATGGGTTTTTGATAAAGAAAAATAGCAGGAGGGGACTTGGTTCTGGTTGTCAGCTGTTGGTTGGATGGAGGTAGATCTGAATTCCAGCTTGAAGTTGAATTTAAGATGGGGCAAGGTTTAATGATTATGGTATATATATCATGCGAGAGAGAAGTCTGTCATTTCACTGAAAGGTTGAGACTAGGTTTTGATTTAAAAATGAAGGTCTAAAAATGTAGAAAATGAAACTTATGTGTGAATGAATCATTTATAATAAGATCAGTAACATGCATTTAGAAAACAGAATGCATTTTCATTTCATTTTGACTTTAAAGGTAAAATGTGTACTTAATTTCTAGAGTAAAATTAAATTTTTCTTTACTACAGTCTTCAGAGTCTCTTTTTTTGTGGGAAATGAACTTACAAATAGCTGCTTTTGTATATTAAGTAATGGTATCCCTCAGATGAGAATGCATAGAGCATGTTTCTTAGATTTTCCAGTGGAGTAAAGCTAGCCAAACTGTAATTAGATTTTTGATGCTTTTGGGCCATGAATGAAGCCAGACTTACATTTTAATTGGTTGTGGGTTTACAGGTGTCGTCCGATTCATGACTGTTATGAGCCGGCTGTTTGAATGGATTATTCATATAGACTGGACAACTGGAGTGTTACTGATTTCAATCAGTCTTCACAGCTGCCCTAATGTATTGGCATTCATCAACTGAAATATAGTTAAATAGTGCCATAAATTAATTTGAAAACATCCAAATTCAGAGTTAATGGATTGTTATTCATACTTGGATCTTCCAATCCTTACAAACAGACAAGTGTCTAATTAAACTTAAAACTTATGTTTGTTTTTTTGTTGCATGAACACATGCATTTCAGGGCAATGTGCGTTTTATGAAACTCTTACTGTCACGCCACGCCGACTGGCGGTTAAAGGATCTGGAAGAAATGACCCCATTACACCTGGCGACCCGACACTCGAGCTCCAAACCTCTGTCTCTGCTCCTCAAGCACATGGCACCTGGTGAAGTGGACACACAGGACAGGAATAAGGTACCAAACTTAACACACACACACTACACATGCTCACACACTCAGCGGCTCGTCTGTAGCTGGCTTGGGTGGGGAAAGGGGTGAATGTGAGGTTAGGTGGTGTGTGTATGTGTGCGTGTGTGTTTGTGGTTGTATATATGCCATAAAGCAGCAGGGGAGCTCTGCACCCTCTGATGTTTCTCTGGAGGATATGAGCTCTGTTTAAATTGTCTAATAAAAGATACTTTCTCAGAGCTGCTGCGAGAGCTTGCCAGGCGCCTACAAGGCTCAGGGTCTCATCGCAATGTTAACCTTATGTGTGTGTGTAAAGTGACAATCGCTCTCTCGCTGCATGCCAAAGACGTCTTCCACCAATCGCAGAGAGAATACAAACCAACACAATTTCACAACAAAAGCAATATGCATGGAAATTCTTAAAATAATAAATAAGAATCACAGTTATGAAAAGCAGTCACGTTTGTAAGATATAATGACATTTCTTTCAAATAGACACAATTACAAGTTGCATTTGTGAGTTATAAATAACTTTTGCAAACAGTCAAAAATTATATATACCTGCATTTATTTATTATTATTTAAGTCACTTTTAAAAACGTACTTGTTTGATGGTGCTTTTTAAATTTGTCTTACTTTTTATCTACACGTTTGACTACGTACACGTCTGATGGTGCATCTTAAACGTGTTTTCCCTCTATTTACATGGTTGATTATGTACTTGTCTGATTGTGTATTTTATATTTGTTTTTCCCTTTTCTTTCCTTCATATTTTTCCTTCTGACCTGACTTTCTGGCAAATTGTACAGCACTTTGGTCAGTCATGTGGCTGTTTTAAACGTGCTTTATAAATAAATTGACCTTGACCTTGACCTTGACCTGCATTTATTTGATCAAAAATACAGATATTGTGAAATATTATTA
Organism: Enteromius fasciolatus; assembly: GCA_032361145.1. Classification (NCBI taxonomy): domain Eukaryota; kingdom Metazoa; phylum Chordata; class Actinopteri; order Cypriniformes; family Cyprinidae; genus Enteromius; species Enteromius fasciolatus. Next base: position 1,177,493 of record JAUMHR010000022.1, read on the forward strand.
CAATTTTAAATTAAATTTTTACCTGTTTTAAATATGTTTTAATATAATTTATTCCTGTGATTGCAAAAATACATTTTCTTAAGTCACATGATCCTTCAGAAATTTGGTCAAGAAACATTTAATCTTATTAAGTCTTGCAGTGTTGCAAATGATGCTTAATATTTTTTTATGGAAACCCAAGATTAATTTTTTAGGCTTGTTTGACAACATTCGAAATTATGGGTTTTATTTATATTTGTACTTAATAATATAACATTTTTCTAAATGTCTTTGTCATTTTTTTTTTAATCTAAAATTAGAAATAAATTATTTTATATAAATATAATAAATACTTTGGAACTAAATAAATAATGTTGTAATAGTGGGATATAAATCACATTGTGAGATTTTAAAGAAACCGGCTTTCACGAAAGTTTAATAATTGTTGGCAGGGCTGTTGTACTTTACTGTAATATTTGTAACATTACTATATGAGCTATAATACAAGTAATGGTAGCAGCTATGGTACTGTAGTTAGCATCAGTAAACACAGACACTTTAGAGAAGTTGATATGCGCTGGTCACCAAAGAGCAAAAGAAGAGTTTGCAGAGATGTGTATTCGGGCCCCGTGCTTTCCTGGGAAACACTGCTATCAACTGCTCCAGATTACCAGACCACATGCAGCTTTATTCACTTTGGTTCCAATTACTCTAAACATTCACCCCAGTTTACTTTCCGATGATCTACGCACATACAGCAACTCTTACGCCGTCATTTAAAATCTCATTCCACAGACAAACTGCTCAAAGCTACCAGGGTTATTAAGGCTCCTGTTTTAAATCATTATTCTCTGTGTGTGTGTATGGTTGTGATTACGCTTACATGAGTGAGTATGTGTGTGTGTGCTGTGGTTGTATCAGTGCTTCTATTGAGTCGCATAAGGGAGTTTTGTTTTGTCTGTTGGTTTTGTAATAATTTGATAAGCAGAATCGTGATTTCTCGTGATGAGACTTGTTCTGCGGCCAGATGCAGAAAATAGCTCATCTAGTGCGTTTTTAGTCTTCACTGTCCATGTTGGCTGTTTGCGCGTTTTGTGGCTGGAGAAACTTGAGTGATGGATGAGAGAAGGGCCTGTGTGTCTTTTATTGTTGGGCAAGAACGTTTAGCTGGTAAAGCTTGTTAAAAGACTGCAGCATATATTTACATGGAATAATTAAGCAGACATTTCATCTAAAGTAAAGTAAATGAGGAAAAGCTCAAGCAATTTATCAAACAGAAGACGAAAATATTAGCTCTACTGGTGAGGATTTTGGATTGAGTCTCCCAACTGAACTGAGAGAGCCAAAGTTGCCTGACACACACGAAAAAAAGGCATTGGAAATCTGCAACTGATATACATTAGACAAATAAACGCATAAAACATGTATTTTATGTGCACAGCTGAGATTGCAAACCTGCATCAATTTAAAAATTTACAGGCGCTTTAAATTGGAATTATGAGAAAGTTGTATTTACATATAATATTTGAGAAAGTTTTTTTTTTTTTTATTAACATTTACGGCTTCAACTTAAAGTTGTGATTCTATGATTAAAATTAAAAAAAATTTAATTTAAAGTTATAATGCATAAATATTCATAAATGTAACATTTTATTCAACTTAATGTTGTAATGTTTGTTTAAATTTGTAATTATAATTAATACATTCAAATTAGGTTTAAAGGTCAATTTTACTGAACTTAAAGTTGTAATTTATGTTTTACAAAGTATACATTTAAGTTAAAAATAATTTCCTTTGGTTTTAAATTTTATTCAACTTAAGTTCTACTTTTTAATTTTTTAGTTTGTTTTTTTTTATTTAAAGTTAGAATTTTTTTATAGAATGTAAAGTTTAATTTCATTTAAAAGTAAATTTACAAAATTTAGTTGTAATGTATTGTTTAAAATATTATTTGCATTAAAAAAAAATAATTCAGATTTCAAGTGGCAATTATGACATTCTGGAAGGCATTCTGGAAATATGCACTAGTTGAACTTTTTATCATTCTATATATTCTATACTATACCTTGCTCTTTGTATGGATCTATTGAGTATTTTGGCTAACGTATTATGTTTTCAGCACCTAAAAAGAGTGTAGTACCAAAACACATAAACCTATGACCTAAAATCATTACAGAAAGCAATGTGGGGAAAAAAAATCCACATATTCTTGACATGGCCTGGTGGTACTGGGACTCTAAGCCCAGAGGAAGCTCGCTGACTAGTTTGATGTGATATGATGAAGAGTGAATGACTTCTTTATTTGTGTTCTTGGAAAAGCTCTTTTTTATGTTATTTCCTTGATTGCGGTTCATTGACAGCCCGCTTGCTGTGATCATTTACAGTTTCCTTGAAGCCGTTTAGTAGCCGCGGTGTAACACGAGTGAACAGCAAAACTGGAAACGTAATCTTTGAAATTGAATGTTGTTTGTTCTACAGCAGACAGCGCTGCACTGGAGCGCCTTCTACAATCACCCCGAGCATGTTAAGCTGCTGATCAAGCACGACTCAAACATCGGGATCCCAGACAGCGAGGGCAAGATCCCTTTACACTGGGCGGCACATAACAAACACCCCAGTGCTACACGTACAGTCCGCTGTATCCTGGTGAGTCCACGCCTGTTACCTCACTTCTCCTCACACATACAAATAATACAATTACAGGATCTGCATTATTTGTGTATTTCGTAGGACGCTGCTCCTACCGAGTCCCTGTTGAACTGGCAGGATTATGAGGGACGCACCCCTCTGCATTTTGCAGTGGCTGATGGGAATGAGGCGGTGGTTGAAGTGCTGACATCATATGAGGGCTGTAGTGTGATGGCCTATGATAACCTGTTTAGGACGCCACTGCACTGGGCGGCACTGCTGGGTACACACACTTATGACCGCTTAAAGTGATTATTTTGAATTTAAATCATTTGCCATAAGTGTAGATGCTAACACTGTTTTGTATGTGACTGTGTAGGTCACGCAAAGATTGTACACCTTCTGCTGGAGAGGAACAAGTCTGGGATGATCCCATCAGACAGTCAGGGAGCAACACCTCTGCATTATGGAGCTCAGAGCAACTATGCTGTAAGACAAAAGACATCATTTTTGAGTGTGTAAAATAATATCCTGTATGTTTGGACCTTGAATGTTTTGCTTAGCATTTGTTTCTTTAAACTGAGCTTCATTAGAGCTTTAGAAACATTGTGACAGACCATCAGTTGACTTGTTGGTTGGTTCACTGATTTATTGATTGACTGATTGATTCATCCATTCATTTACTTGCATATGCAAACAAATATAGAGGAGTTTTTAATTTGTTGAATCATTTAGCTAGTTAGGTAGGTTGTTAGTTATGCATTCACATAGAAATTTGACTAAATTTACCAGATGATTGGGATTATTTTGTAACTACTTATTACTAGCGATGCTTTATTAAATAGTTTCTTGTGGTTTTGCGTATTTCTTATGTTCTCTGTCTGCTAAGGACACAGTCGCAGTGTTCCTGAAACACCCCTCTGTGCGAGATGAGCCTGATCTGGAGGGACGAACAGCATTCATGTGGGCTGCGGGGAAGGGCAGTGATGATGTCATCAAAATTATGCTGGATTTGAAAAAGGACTTGGACATAAACATGACTGACAAATATGGAGGGACAGGTGTGTGAGAGAGTTACACAGACACACACACACACACACAGTCATTTTGAACATAATTATCCATTCCTGGCCTAAACTGGTTAGTTTCAGCTCAGATCAGTGATAATTGCATTTTCTGTTCAATCAAGGAATTAACAAGCCATATCCTATATATGTACCTCCGTGCAGCCGTAACAAGAGTTGACATTTTGATCACTGTCTTTATGTGCTGTTTTGTGCGTGCGTGTGTGTAGCGCTTCATGCGGCTGCGCTCTCAGGGCATGTGTCCACTGCGCGGTTGTTGCTAGAGCTGGGAGCTATGGTGGACCCGCTGGATGTAATGAAACACACACCTCTGTTCCGGGCCTGTGAGATGGGCCATCGAGATGTCATTCTAACACTCATCAAAGGTTTGTTGTTGCACACATGACCCTTTATCCTCCCCATTGTCTCTGTCCATGGAAATAATAAAAATGTGCAAAAACAAAGAGTTTTAGACAGACTTTGAAAATAAACTATGCCTAAAAATAAACTAATAAATAAATATGCTACATAAATAATGTATTTAAATATTCTTTAAAATACAGTTGCATTATTTTTTAACTGTACATATAGTTGGTACTATATTTGTTTGTTTTTATATAATTTTATGTAACTATTACTGTTACATTATGTTCTTTTATAATAT
>JAUMHR010000022.1:1181927-1192434 GCA_032361145.1 Enteromius fasciolatus
ATGGAGAATGGGATCAGTCCTAACCTGCAGGATCACGCAGGATGGACCCCCCTCCAGTGTGCAGCATATGCTGGCTACATCAACTGCATGGCCTTGCTCATTCAGCATGATGCAGACCCCAATATCCAGGACAAGAAGGTATGATCGAACACTGAGAATATGTACTGGCCCGCTGGATAAGCTATATGAAAAAGAGAAAGACTGAAGAATAGCTAGATATCTGACTTTTGTGTATGTTTATTTGTTAAGGGGAGAACTGCACTCCATTGGTCCTGTAATAATGGTTATCTGGATGCTGTGAAGCTGCTTCTTGGGTGCGGGGCCTTTCCCAACCATATGGGACACACTGAGGAGAGGTAACCAACATTCATGCATCTACATGTGTATATATATATATATTTCCAGACCTGCTCATATGTACTGTAAAGACATTTGCCAAAATATTGCATCCAGTTTGATCAAAAAAACGTTATCCAATTATTTTTATGGCTCATGTTACAGTGAAAATTGAAATAATTGTTCCTAAAAAGTTCAGCTTTTCTGTAACAGGAATTAATTACATTTTAAGATATATTAAAATGTTCTTTCACAACTGTAGTAATATTTTACTGCAAGTAAATGCAATCTTTAGACTTTAAAAAATCTTAAAGACACCAGTTTTTATATAAAATTTGGGTTCCTTGGAATCAAAACATTAAAAATGGCCTTTTTTAGACGGTTACCGACTATGATCGTTGTGTTTAGGTACACTCCTCTAGACTATGCCCTGCTGGGAGAGCATCAGGAACTGACCCAGTTTCTATTGGAGCACGGAGCTCTGTCCATCGCTGCCATCCAGGACGTCGCCGCCTCTTCCATCCAGGCTCTTTACAAGGGCTACAAGGTCCGACGGGCCTTCAGAGAACGCAAGAAGCTACTCATGAGACACGAACAACTGCGCAAGGATGCTGCAAAGTAAGACCCGCATGTTCTGCCTTGAAGAGAAAGACGGAAGATAAATGGTGGGGTGCAAATATTCTCTTACCCACAATCCAGTGCTGATGGATGTGGCTAGGCTGATCTGAAGAGCTGACAGGGAATGTTTGCATGAATATAATACCTGTTGTTTAATTATGTGTGTTTGCTCAGAAGCAGCTCATCTATCTACCTGCCTGCTGAGGAATATGAGCATCAATTTCTTGCTGTCAATAATGGAAATAGATGAGACGATAGAGAGAGAGAGAAAGAGCGAGAGAGATTCACTCATCCTTCCCCCTTTTCTGTTAATTGGGCAACGTTCAGCTGCTCAACAGCTTGACATTTAGAGTCTGTCAGCTCTGAGGATGAATGAATACACACATACGCAGCTTAGAATATGTTCTCTCTTTTTCAGGGTCTGCTTAAACAGCTTAACATACATTCATTTCATTGGCCTTAAACATGTTGGCGTAGTCCGTCACTCTAACCTTCTGTCTATTTTCAGCGTTATTCTGCCCACAATCTATCCATCTACTCTTTCTTTTTTTGTTTCCTGCTAGGTGTTTAAAACATGGAGGGATGTTTATCAAGTGTCTTTTACAAATACTGCCCTGTTGAACTCAGATATTGAATAGAAATTATTGTACCAACCAATAGTCAGAACAAAAAGATGATTTATTTAGCGGACTCTTAAAAACCTTAAATCAACCCAATAAAAATGAGTTGCTGCTTCATATTTATGTAGAAACCGTGATACATTTTCCAAGATCCTATTTCAAAAGAACAGCATTTATAACAAACATCATTTTTATGTACTTACTGTGTTCTTGATTAATAAAAATATTAATTTATTAATTAATTTAAACCGTTTGGACTAGTTTAAATGTATCTGAATAGTCGCTATTAGAAGATACTTTATTTGATGTCAGCTGAAAGATTAAATAAATGATCCAGTAAAAGTAAATGAAAGTGTGTTTTTTGCTTCTTTAGGAAGAGGGAAGAGGAGCGCAGACGTGAGGCGGAGCAGCAGCTCTCATTGGCTGAGGCAGATCAGAAGCAGCTTGTCTCATTAGCCGCAGCCAGAGTGGAAAAACTGTCACTGAATGAAACCGTGCGGAGTGTTAAAGATCCTGGCGTAGCGAAAGGACATAAACATAAAAAGTTCCCCAGCACTCATAGCGTCCAATCACAGAGCAGGAGAGAGAAAAAATATAGAACTGGTGAGTTTATGAACTAGAAAGTAAGGCAACTATATTTATGAAAAAAGCCCAATTTTTACTGTGTATTTTAAATACTTGTAATAAATTTATTACAAATATATTAGCTGAAAAGTATTTTGTACTCATTTTAATAATTAAATAGTAACTATTAGATGTGTAGACAATTATTATTCATTTATAGTAATTATATGTATTAATTAATTTTTCATTTTTATCCTTTTGCGTATTTTTTTTCTTTATTATTATTTAGGTTTTTATTTGTATATAATTTTTACTTAAATATATATATATATATAAATATAAAATTTCCACAGATCCTCTAGCACTCTCTTTTACGCCATTGTCCTGCCACTTATTGTTAGTGCACATTTCTAACCAATTCTTGTGATTTTCCATCAGAGAGCAGAATGAGGGAAGCTGACACACAAGAGGCTTCTCTACCCCCAGCAGCCTCTGGTCTCACATTGACCCCCCTCGGGACCAGAAAGTGTTCAGGCACTGTACAGGAGCTGTGTGTGATGGAAACTTGCGGCTCAGGCACATCCGTATTTGTGGAATGCGGGTCCACATATGAGCGCCGATCCCCCGCTGGGTCCAGTCGACCGGGCAGTGCCAAACCAGTCAACACAAGGGCCCACGTAACACCAGGCCACATGGAAACCACCACAACACCCAAACCAGCAATACATAACAGACCAAGTACTACAGGGACCCACTCAAAACAAGCAGCTACGCCACGATCCTCAGAGACACTGACAGAGAGCATTTGTAGATCAGCATCCAAAGGGAACAAGCCAGCATCACAGCACAAATCTACAGGAACTCAGCCGTCTAACATCTCCACCTCTGTCACACGACAAAAAGAGAAACGGGCAGAAAGAGAGATTCACAGAGATAAGGAAAGCAGATCAAAGACTGAGGAGGATAGACTGACTGGCAGAGAGAAACTGAAATGTACAGGGATGGAAAGAGACAAAGAGAGATGGATGGGTAGAACAAGGAAAAAACAAGTTGACAAAGAGAAAGAAAAGAAGAGAGACAGTGTCCATAGTAAAAACCAGGCAGCCGTTGTGATACAGAGAGCATGGAGGAGGTACTAGTGTTGCCACCACTTATTTTTTTAAGCAGCATTGGATTTAAAAAACCCATGAGTAACAACCTCAGAGCTAAAAACAGATGTTATAGTTTCCCTATGGAGAAAATGAATGAAGTTCAGCTGTTGGATTTCTCTATCACAGCATTCTGCAATTAAATATTTTGTTTAATGATGGTTAAACTACACTAGTTAAACCTGCTGTATAGAATAAATCCAATTTAATTTACTCCTTTAAATCAGAATTTCATTCATATCAAGCTCAATCTGGCGTGCGTTTCCCAAAAGAAACTATTGTTGCAAATTTCGTTGCTACTAATAGAGTTCAATGTAACTAACGACCATAGTTGGCTAACAAGGCTTCATTTGCTTTACGTTCTAATAATTTTATTCAAATGTATTCATTTATAAATGAATGGGCAATAAATTATAGCATATCCTACCATTTCCCTCTTTTAAATCCATTTTTACTCCAAATTAGAAGAGAAAACGTTAGAAAAGTGCAGATTCCATCAGTGTCTGCTCATATGTTGCCCACATGTTCCTTATTTGAGTTGTGGCATGGCTTTTTGCCCACCAGTACATCAACACCTCCGAGGGCAGGTCACCAGAAAAGGCCTCTTATTTATTTGTGTGTTGGGAATGTAATGGTAGCCCATGAGAGCACTTTCTTTTAATGGCTTTACTAAAATAATGGGATTCAGAGCACAAATAATAAGGCATATGCACATTCTTGAAGTCCTTCTTTGTTAATAGTAATGCGGTTTGTTTGTTTGATATGTTTAATAAGCTGTTGCTACTTTTGTTGGTGCGTATTAAAGCATAATTTGTTTTTTTTTTATTCAGGTCTTGTATTAGGGGTCGTCTTCGTAAGGTACTGTGCAAGACTGGGAAAGGGGTGGAGTCTGCTGAAGTCGCAGGCCTGTTGATTCAACTGTTATGGGAGTGGCCTATCTCTCATGACCACACCCATCATAAAACCTCTGACATTCAAGCTCCTCCCACAAGGAATATAGGGAAAAAGAGTTCTGCTCTGCAAAATATATATGGTGAGTGATGCATTTCTGGAGCTGTTTAAGAATATACATATGTAATAATAATATACTAAAAATATTAATTCTATGAATATAAATATAGATGTAAATACATGTAAATATTTTTAAAATATAAAATAAAATATATTCTAATTGTGTGTAATATATATATTGTGGCCTTTGCAAAGTACTGTGTATAAATATATATATATACATATATATATAAAATCAAGTTTTGTAAAATAGTTTCAGCAATACCTTTCAAACGCGGCAGGAAATGAATTGTATACAGTTACAAAGGACTTCTAGTTTAAAGAAATTTTCCAAAAAAATATGAAGCAGAACTGTTAAAAATTAAAATGGTTATTATAATGATATTGTTTATAATACTACTTTATGCCTTTGTTTTATTCTATTGTTAATCAAATGAATGCAGCCTTGTTAAACATAAGTCCTCTAACAATTTAATCTTACCAATCCCAAACTTATATATATTAAGTATATATTTATATATTTTTCCAAATATCCATTGCAAAAAAAATGAATTTATTATAATTAAATCATGTCTGATTGCTTACAAAAGTTATAGGAGATGTTTTTGTTTCATGTCAGTAGCACAAGCAGCCAGATACAAAGTAGGACAAGCATCCCTAATTAGATTATTACAGAGGGGTGTTATGTTTTTATGTGACGTTCCAACACAGGCACACACCATCACCCCTCCCTCTTTCATATCACTTGATAAGGTGGAGTTTCGACCCAGTTAACGCAACTGACCTTCAGCGGACATGAACAGGTGATGATGGCTGAGCAGGCCAGAGACGCTCTCGTTCTCAAACGCACACGTACACGTACACACACGGACACTTGTTCCCCTCCCCGCTCCTCCCTGACAGTCCCGACGGTTTGAAAAGTTCATTGCTGTCAGATGGAATGTCGAGCTGTCTCCTCTCGCTCACACACACCGACCTCCCTCCCCTCGCCCTGCCCGCCCCTGCCAGATGGACGCGCGCTCACACACACCTGCACGTCTGATACCAAACTGTCTGAATCTTGTTATTTTAACAACTCTAGTATCAGCTTTGACGTTAAAAGAGATATTGATCCATTCAAGTAAAAAAAAAAAAGTGCATGTGACTGTGTCCAAACCAATAAACACTGCTGGGGGTTTTTTCGGTCTAGGTGGTGCCCCTTCCAAAAGGGGGCAGTCTTTGCGGGTTGCAGTGCTTAAACCGCAGAGCCAAAGTCAAGCACTGCTGGATCTGTCACTTAAAACAAACAAACAGTGTGAGTACTTGAGTTCATAATCACTGCTTGGGTTCTTTTGTGGTGTTACATCTTATGAGTATGTGTGTTTTATCCGTAGTGAGCGGCGTTGAGTGTGTGAGCCTGGTGGATTCTTTAAGTCAGGCGAAGCAGTACTCTTACCATCTGCGGCCGTCCAGTGGCGGCAGTCAAAACAGAACTAAGAACTGAGACTGCTTGGATTTCTAGGAATTAAATCTTTGGGGATGATGCACTTAAACTCATTTGATCTTTATTTAAATGATTGCATAAGGTACAGTAAACTCACTTGGTCCGTATCATTAAGTTTATGTATTGAATCTACAGTATCACCTTGATTATTGCAGAGGTTAAGAGGTTAAGACCACAAACACAACAAATGTATTAGATAACCTTTCATTCTGTCAACAACAGGTCATATACCTGTCATAAGGGTTTTGCGTAACAAGATCACCTGCATGGGAGACCACTGTGTCAATACGCTACAGGCAAGACGTCACAAGGCGGTTTTTGGCCTATTTCTGATATTGTCACGGATCTTGACATAGTATTCTTATACTCCATTGCCACACCTGCTTATTGAGTGGGTTGGATTATTAATGTTTTATCTATCGCTATAAATCATTGTACACTTTTAGTATTATTAAATGTATTATTTTGAAATGTATTACTTTGTAAAAGTGAAGATAAATCTGTTTGTATGTTAAAAAGCAAAGCGTTTGCTGCCAATCTTGCAGGTCACGTTAATGCAGACTTTGTCTTCTATTAGGATAACTATTTCTGGTCAAACTTACGCTAACATTCAAAAGATGGCTCCGTAAGATAGAATTAGTTTTTTTTTTATAGTGCTGCATTTGAACAAAAATACAGTAATGTTGTGAAAAAGTATTAATTTTTTTACATTTATATTTGAATGCACTTTAAATGTTCCTGTAATCGCAAAGTTAAATTATTCAGTGCTACGAGATCATCATAAATCATTCTAATATGCAGATCTGGTGTTCAAGAAACATTTTTTACTATCATTTTTTTTACTAATATTTTTTTGGGGATTCTTTGATGTATAGAAAGAACAAAATTGACTTGAAATATATATTTTTTTATAATTACAAATGTCTTTACTTTTACTCTTGATCAAATTACTGCATCCGTGCTGAAAGTATTCATTTCATTAAAAGAATCAAACTTTTATACAGTAGTGTTAAAAATAAAAAACCTGTAACAGATTTTTTTCAAAAGCTGTCTGTTCCAGTTGCGTTGAGTAAATGCCACATTATTTCACACCACCTACATTTCGATTGATTACCGGACCAAAAAAAATCCCTCTCCAGAGCGATATTAATAACTGTTTTTGTAAAAAAAATAATAATAAAGTAAACACTGAAAGAGCCTCATCAACTATTATCACAAGGTTTATTTTCTTCATTTTTGTACAAAATAGCTGGAATCAGAAAAAAAAGTTGTCGCAATGAACACTGTAATGGTCAGTGATTAATAGATGTCCCTCATGCCCATGTTGGCCCGGTGACCAGACAGCGTCACGCTGTAGCAGTACAACAAGTCAGTCAGCCACTGCTCTCGAGTCTCTCCACCATAGAAATGCTGTAAAAATGCAAACACAGTCAAGACAGTATCGGCAGCTAATAATAAGCTAAATATATTCTTATGTTCCATAATGTTATTTAAGAGCCATATGTGTGTTAGTACCGTTAGGTCCTGTATGATATGTTGCAGTAGACTGGCGTTGGCCATCATGTGGTTGCGTAATTGAGTATGCTGAAGCAGTAACGACAAGATCTGTGCCAGCACGGGGAGCTCCTCCTCACAAAGGTCACACACACGTAAAGACTGCAGGACCAGTCGCAGCAGCCTCGGTACTGTGCTCAATGCTGCAAAACATGCCTCCCACACGGCATCCCTGACGGTGAGACAGACAAATGTAAGTTTTGTCAGCTCTAGTTCACAGATCGCCTGTTTCTTGAACTATAAGCCCCAGTTTGTGTTATGCTATGTGAAACAAGGTGGCAAAATGTAATTAATATAACTTGTTAATATGTTAATGAATAACAATATAAAATTATTTTTAATTACAGATATTTAACATTAACACACTTCTCATATATTGTAGAAGCAAACAAACACCTTTTCTCAATTCTTTGATCACTTTTTCAAATTGTTTCACCAAGTGAGCAAAACTAGATCATTTTTCTTTGCTTTTGCACTAAATACATTCAGTGACTACATCTCTCAAATTCAACATGCACAACCCCGACAACATAAAACTGAAAAAAAAAAGGTTTATGCAGCAATTCCATGTTGGAATATTTAATAATAAAACAGTTAAGAGTTAACTGAACAGCTTCATGTGTTAAGTTTATTGCATGCAGAGTCTGAAAAGTTTTGTCTGAATTTGTCTCATAAATTAAATAAATACAATCTTACACATTGCCTCCGAAGCTTTCGTCAGTAAATAAAAAAAAAATTCAGATCGTTTTTGATTTTCCTCAATTTTGTATCCGTAACAAGCATTTTGATAGAAGAGGATGATGAATATGAAAAATAATAAATGAAAAAATTCATTCAACTAAATTTCATTAATGTCTACACACAAGAGGAATACTTATTGTGTTGTGGAATGCAAGCATGGACCATGTAACATACTGCGTGCGGTAAATTCTAAACAGTAAAGATGTCATGCTAATTTTGTAAGGAAATTTGACAGAAAAAAAACACTGCATGTTATTGTTTTTAGGTCAGTCGTGTCTGGCAGTGCAACCTTTGCTAGCGTCATGGAAGAATTACTTCATTTGAATCCTGTGTGAAATGTTTTGGTAGTTTTTGTGCATTTTAGATGTCAAGATTTACTGCTGCGGCAAACAAAGTCAGTAAAGAAAATTGTGTGAAGAGTTTTGAAAAACTGGCTTAAGCATAGAGAAATGTAATCATTTCGAATGAATCGTTTCCTGACAAAAGTTCTTTGTTAAGATTTTAGATGCATCAAAGCTATTAACTTTATTCTGAAATTCTTTATTTGCTTTCTTCATGAGAAAGGCTTTTTGGACTTTCCCTACTCTTGTTTCTAACTTCTCTTTGCTGTATAATCAAGCAGGGTTTCTTTGTGTACGCTTTGTGGTGTATAAATGTTACTCTATGCAAATATTTGTGCGTGTGTAGGTGTGCGTGTTTGTGAGCACACCTCTTGCGGGCGCTCTGCTCCAATTGTAGTAGCAGACTGAGCATGCTCAAGCAACAGTCAGACAGGAAGTGGAGGAGTGTGTCGCTGGGCAGGAAGTTGACATCCAGTAACCGGGGAACACACCTTAAAATCGCTGCACAAACACAGTCTGGCACCACGACGAGTCCACACTGCAAAGAGTTGAAGAGAGTGTCACCGCAAACACTGTCTGGCTCCACTGCCCACTCTATATGCAAAACATTCAGTAGAAAAACACATTCACTCACCAGATTCTTAATGATGGCGTTCTGTATCACATCAAAACACTGCGAGCGAGATCCTAGAGTGTCCAGACAGTGGCACACCTCCTACAAACAGTGCAGAAATTATTATGAGGTAACGAGTTAATTCCTCCAAATGTGCAATTTTTTCATAAATGTAGTACAGCCCAGAGGCGGCTCTGATGCTGCTTTGGTTCCGTGTACATGACATGAAGCATCAATGGAGCATTTATATGACATGAAACAGAAACTGCGATCAATGTTCCTTCAATATTTTGATGGAAGTGAAGCAGCTAATTGAACAAAAAATAGGCAGGACATTTTTTTTGTCCATAAGGAATTGATTAGATCATAGAAAGTGGGTGTTGCAAACAAATTAGGCACATGTTTCTTTTGGAGAATGATAATGACTGCAATGATAAAAAAAACAAAAAACAAAAACGTTTTGACTTCATGGTGACTTTATAATTTGTCTCTTGCCTATATATTTTAAAATATATTAATTCAATATATTTTATTACAATTCTAAGTAAAAAAAATATATATATATAATTTTTTTACTTATTTATATATATATATATATATATATATATATATAAAATATAAATAAATAGATGGATCCTAAAAGTATGAAGTTAGAGTATACATTTTATTAAAAATAAAAGCCTAATAGAATAAAATTTGAAAACAATTATAAATAATTACGTCATTATAAAATGTATGTTTTATATTTCTGTTGAAATTCTAGTCATAGAATTCTTAATTTGTGATAGATAGTCTGAAATTAATTGCTGCGTTGAACCAAACATTAATAAAAATCAAGCCAAAGCAAAAGGACCAGACATATTTTAGAAACAAGTCATCTTCAGAGAAGAGTCATTTTACAGACTGAAAGCGGATAGAGAGATGCGACTTTTTCCTATCTCATTCTACAAAGAACCTTTGAATTATACATCACAACATCTTAGCATCTGACACACACACACACACCCATTTTAGGTGAGTCAAAAATAAATCCCTGGTCCCAGACAAAAGAGAAGTCTGCAGAGAACAAAGAGTCCTATAGCACCACACACACCCCCATATACAGTGAAAGGCTCAAAGGGCTGGACCCGGCCAGTACGGCCGACTGTCGTAATGGAAGTTGACATTGGACAGATTAGCAATGCCCTGCCACTCTCTGAACTGATATTTTATGAGCACAAACAATAAATAAGTGCGTGAGCGTATGTGTGTGTTCGAAAAATCTAATAGTGCTAATAGCATTAGAGCAGATTAGATTAAACAGATGAAGGCGGAGTGGAATGTCATTCAGAGCAGGTTATTATCAGACATTAATCAGGCTAACAGTGTTAAGAACACATTACGCATGCTTTAGATTAGAGACGCCTGATTGGCAATAAAGGAATGGACCCCCAGCAGCCATGCTCTCTTGCTCTTTCTCCCAAACACACACACACACA
>JAUMHR010000022.1:1214760-1231825 GCA_032361145.1 Enteromius fasciolatus
AGCGCGGCAGTACCGGAGACTCGCTGAGGTTTGTCCAAGAAGTCTCTAGATTTGTCGCTAGTTGCTTTTAGGGAAAAATGTTGCCAAGGGGGTCTGAATAGTAGCTAAATATAGAGACAAAGTCGCTAAGTTGGCAACACTGTAGCGACAACAACAGACCGCAAAGAATGATGGGCACGCTTGGGCTGATGGGAATTGTAGTTCCCTACCTCCCGTTTGTTCCATTCACCTGAGCAAACTTTTCTCATAAGACCTATCATTTTATCGACCACTGTATTATCGAAAAAATTTGATATTGCGGTACGACGTATTTACAATACCATTACATCCCTAGTAACAATGCATCATTTGAGAGTTAAATGATGAAAAATCCTAAAGAATGACTTGAGTGAGTACTCAAAGACGGATGGAAATCAGACATGAATATGAAACGTTCTTGATGTGAAAAAAATGTTAATGATGGCAAAGCTAAAAAGAGCACAGACATCAGCCAGACGTGCACCGCAACAAAAAGCCACACGAAGAGCGCACAAACTTCCTCAACTTTCAGAATGCGTCATGTGAGAATGACTAATGCACACTATTTTTTTCTAAAGGTCACTCCTTATGAGGTATTAGCAGTGCGTTTGGGGTACAGCCCTATCTCCAGTGAACTGTAATCATGCAGAAGCTACTCTAACAACCAGACTTTAATTAAGAAAGCACATTTCTTATTAATACTTGAAAGAGCAGTCATTTTAAAAGCTGGAGAAAGTGACCCCACAACTTATCAACCTATCCTTCGCCACTCTTTTCTCTCTTTCCTTCTTTTTATTTAATGAGTTTTAGCACCACAGAACCTTATTTAACTCCCTCAGGAGTGAAACCACAGAGTCCTTCACACTCGCAGACTAACCAGGTCATCTCACACACACACATACTGTCAGTGGGCAGCCCGTTGCTCCCTTATATCACCCTCAGAGCCGTGGGAACGGTCGCTAAGCAACAGCGAGTGGCGACAGGGCTCTCTGGGCCTCGTGGGATCTCATTTACGGACCGATCATAAGACCTCAGGAGAGTCTGAAACTCCTACCTGCTCAACAGACCTGACCTTCACACACACACACAAACATTAAAACCGTTGGCCACACAGGTTTAGTTAGACCCATGAGGGCATTTTAACACAATGTTGATGTGTATGTCCATGTACCGTAGGGCCTTTTCGCTGCTGGATATCAAGGTTAATTGTGATGATAAAGCAAAGCTTAAAAATTTAACTCACACTGACTCAGAGGACCGGAATGGTTTAATGTCTTTTGAATGATTTGTTATCTACTGGTTAATGTGTAAGTGGAGTGGATGGCTACATCAAATGATTATTGCTCAAATTAATAGCAGGCCCGGCTCCACAGGGGCGCCAGGGTGGGCCTGGACCAACCTACCAGAAGCTTGGTCCACCCTGGCCCCACACTACTAACAGCCAATCACAAAATTGTTATGACATTCAGTTGAGCTTCCTATATTTTAGGAGTAGATTGTCAAATCGCATGTGATGTGAATAAATGCAAGTATTGTATAAACACTCAGTGAAGACCGAGATGAGGTCGGGTCGCACCGGCTTCCCTTTAAATATGATTGATGATTGAGCCAGGTTTGTTCCGAGAGTGACATAGATACTGCCTCTTCAACTACAACTTCAAATGAAGACGTCAGCCAAAGTGAGCACTCTTTCATAACAGATCCAGTGCTCGAAAAGTGCCGGACACTCCGGTACGTATTAGCGGCACTTTTAGCGTTTAATCCTTAGCGTTTTAGTAGTCTCAGCCTCAAGAGGTCACGCCCACTGAACGTTGGCTAAACGTCTGATGCATATGGTACACTTAACTGGAAACACTTCAGGAATGTTGAAGTTGTCATCTGACTGGTTGAATTTTAGCGGATTTCTGGGGGACGCGAGCATCGCGTTTATTTCTGGGAAACAAAGCGCAGACGTGTGATTGCGGAAGAAAACCTGTCGTATTTACATGAGTGACAATGAGCATTTATCATGATCAGCTAAACGTTGGATTCTCAAAAGTATGCAAGGTTCATAGACTCTTTAAGATATGTCCAAGAGTTTTGTTTGAAGCACAAAAAGAGATATTTTAGCCTGTTAGCCTCTTTGGGAAGAGTATTATTTTCCAAGCCTGGCCGACCCTTTGTCAGTATTTAGAAGGATTCCCAGCAGATCCAGTTTTACTAGTTGTGCATCCTATCTATTATGGAAGATCCAGTGAAGGACCTAACTGAGAAGGGGATATCAGCCGCGTTGTGGGCAAACATGAAACAATAGACGTGACATCGCAGCTGGCCAATTCAGTATTGTGTTCAGTTCTCCAGAATTGCATGTGGGTGTTAAAAAGTGGAGAGATATGCTTCAAACAGATGTTTACCGTGAGTGTCTCATCAGTATGGCTGTTGAAGAAGTGCACACCATTGTTCTATGGTAAGTAATGATATTCTTTATTAACTTGTGTCATGAAGAACGCCAACAAACTCCTCCAGCACAATAGTAAATTCAGCTTTGTCTTTAGACTCGTGTCCACGAAATAATCTGTGTTTGTTAGTTTTAGATGCTTTGAAGGTCTCTGAACAAAGTCTGCATACGTTTCCTACTGAATTACTCAGTGTTTTGATCAGACGTGGTAATTCAGACGCCATTGTTATACGTGCACGAACAGATCATTGACTTACTGCTTGTTTTCTTCTCCTTTGATTTTCTATGCTGACTGACTTGTTGCACACTGGTCTGTTGTTGTGGGGACATTTCTACAGCCCGAAAAGTGACGCTGAACGAAATAAACTGTGATTGGTTGTTTGACATGTCGGTTAAACGGCCTTATGGGCGGGCCTTGGCCAAAGAAAGCTGCTATGAATTCCAGACCTTCAGCCGTCAGCCTTAACGTGCTACGTGAAACTAGCGTTTTAGAGTCAGAACGTCAGTATGAGAGTAATTAGAAATGGTACTATAAAATCTGACTACCCAGGAGGGCCACCAAGACCTCTCATCTCGTCTGTCTAACGCATGAGAATATGTCACGGGAGGCGCGCAAGTGGTAAAATAAAAATAGCTAACAATAATCAGTTCAATATAAAATGAAAATGAGCAGGTTTTTGCGCTCAGATGTTTTTTAAGCCTGTAAAATGTGAATTATTTATTGCAAAGTTTGCCCATCTATTGTGGCTAATATTAATTTCATAATGACCCTTACACCATGAAGCAGCAGAAGTGAAAATGTACAAACTATTAATGGGGTAAATTAAATAGACTAATGTTTATAACAGGCTTTTATCTTTTCACTTTAAAAAAAAGAAAAAAAGGGACTTAAATTAAAAGTATATCCACTATGCCCCCCACCTTCGTTACCCTGGCCCACCTGGAATGTCACTTGTCCCACCCTGCATCTCCTATCTGGAGCCGGGCCTGATTAATTGATCACTTTGTACCAAAAGGACCAACATTTCTAGGTAAATGTAACATGCCTGGTTCTTAGAATAGAAACACACTTTACGAATCTGAATCATCACAGGTTATTTTATGCTTACATATTATAATGAAGCACAGAATTGTAAGTGTATTTTGTTAAGTGTATTCTTTAGCTCACTTGAGTGCTTGAGTGATTGAGGTGCAGTGCATTAAACTGTACAGTATATTTTCAAATAAATGCAGTGCAGATATGCATGATAGATAGATAGATAGATAGATAGATTGGTGTAGATAGTAAGGTAACATACAGCATACTTGCTATATTTTGTGCAAATATATCTCTAAACTTAACACATAATCTTTGGGAGCAATAAACCCAGATGATTTTCCACAGGGATAGAAAAAGCACTGCATAAAGAGAATGACCCTGTACCACTCCACCCACCCCTTCTGCCAATAAATAAATGAATTGAGAAACACTTGTGATTTGGATTCACAGATCTGAGTTGTGTTTATTTAATCATTCTAGAGGAGGACAGCGCTCCAGCTAATGTGTTACCTCAGCAACAGCCACCATCTGGAGTCCCACCCTGTAATTACTGAGACCTGATCTCCCGATAACAGTTACACTCCATCAGCTACTGATACTTACACACACAGACACACACACACACAGTGTCAAAAACACCTTCCACAGACCACAGTTCACCCATCACCCACTCCATCTCCTTGTCTATACATCCTCTAATAAGCTCTCAACCATGCACACAGCAGAAACGTTCCTCCTGGAGGAAGCTAGCGCTGAATACTATCTTCCACTTTTTGCAAGCAATTCCTCCCTTATCCAAGACATCTACCTCCTCCACTGATGTATTTGTATGTTTTGAAATGGCAACTTTACAGGGGAGCTCTGTCTGGGGGAAGAAGGTCTTCGCTGAAGAAAATTGGCTAGAGGTGGTGATGGTGAGTGAGTGTGTGTGTGTGTGTGTGTAATAGCAGAAAAGAGTCTGCGATCTTCTGCTATCACACTCACTTGGGAACAAGCACAAAAATGCATTTCACACACGCCTTTTGAGACTGAAGACAAACCACACACCCATACACAAACACATCTGTTTCTCTGTGGTGTGGATATTCAATAGAGCTAATGATTTTGAAACCGTAATCCTAAACCAAACCCTCACAACAAACTGTTATCACATTTATATTTAAATTATTAAGAATTAGATGCGTAGTGCATTAATAAGGGTTGTTATTTTTTCAAGAATTCAGGGGGGAAAAAATTATTTATATATAAGGTTTATTATTATTACTGTATATATTGTTATCAGATATGGTATTATATTTATTATTAATTATTAAAATACTCTTGTAGGATTACTATTAGTATCAACAATAACAACAATTTAAGTAATAATTGTATTTGATTTAATTTTAATTAACTCTTCATTTAAAATGAAAGTGAACACACACTCAGAGCAGTGATTTAGATGATAAAAATAGTTTCACACACACAAGCCATTGAATGGTCTTCAGAATTCTGATTAAACCTGACACTCATGTTTGCTTCTAAATAAAAATATAATTGTCACACACACACACACACACACACACACATATATATATATATATATATATATATATATACATACACAGTATACACACACATAATGTATGTTATTAAAATAGAAATATTTTCTGTCACTTGGATTTAGATTTATTAGGCAGATTACACACAAATGCATACTGTATAAACACACTATTTATATAAACCTAGGCATGTTAAACTATCTTTTACAGTAGGTACAGTATGACTGCAGAGATATTTTTTACTATACTTATTTTATATATTTATATTTTATTTTATAAACATTAGGATTTATTTAGATTAAAAATAATCTTAGAATACTAGAAAAACATACAATCAGACTAGCGTATAAGTGTTTCAGTATGACTTCTTTACTTCCAAACACAAATGAGAAGTTCCCTGGTTCCAGAGCGTGTGTGCTGAAAGCAATGAATGTGATTGTGTTTGTGCCTGTCCTTCCCTCTTTCCCTGCCTTCTTTCATCATTCAGATTACCATCAAGGACTCCTCCCACTGTCCTTAAATCACTCTCTTCAGGCCGTATCTCTCACTCTTGTTCTGTGCCTCTCTTCTCTGATGAACTGCTGGGCTGGACCGACTTCTGATCCACAACTGACCTTACTGTCCAGCTGACAGATAGTCATTTATATCCGCACAGGTTACACACACACACATTCTTTTCCTTCCTCTTTCCTTCCTGCGTTGCTACAATGCAGTGTGACGGCAAAAGAATTTTTACCTGATTTGTGACTTTGCAGGATTTGATTCTGTGTGGTGTTTATTCACATGAATCATCCGAACAAACCAATTTGCTAGAATGAGTCACGCATTTCAAATAGCATTTGAGTATAGGCTGTGAAGGACTATTTCATTTCTTGGTTCTACCTCTAATAAGACATCTTTTTGATGAATGAACATTGATCTGAATCTTGAGTAAATGATTCAGTGATTCATTCCTTAAAGACAAAGAGACTCCTGTCACAAAAGTAACTTGCAGAAAGAGACAGACTGAAATTGATTTTAGCGCATCGGAGGAGTTACTGAATTTCTAATTTTACTGACTAAATACTGAAATGTTAATGTGCAGTCAAAGAAAGACATTAACAAGAATGTTATTATCATTTTAAAGGACAAAAGAGTCCGTTTTCAATCACGTCTGTTCATCAAAGCTGGACAATATGAGTGCAAAAGGGAAGAGAGATAACAAAATAATACAGAATACAGCTTAAGTATGATTCTATAGAGCGATAAATGACTCCAATCCTGTGTGAGCTCATGTCTACCAGAAGTGAATTCTCCAAGAGCACAGAGATAGCACCTTCCTATATCTCGAGAGATGAGAACGGCTCTTACAGTAATACATCAAACTACAGACCTGAGCTAAAAGAACAAACAAACATAATGCACTCAACAAAAGATGCTCTGCAGCTCTCACTCAACTGGGAGCGCAGAGATACAAGCAAACAGACTGGAAGGGTTCTCTAGAGTACATTTATAAAGCATCAGTCTACTCTAAAAGTCACTGTGAACTCAAATATTACACACCCTTTAACAAGAGTTTTTGAAATTGCATGAGAAATTGCAATGTCGTCATAATAGTTAAAAGACATAATGCAGTACAACATACTAGAGAGACTTTAATTATTTTTGTCCACTTTTTCTATTTATATTTACACTTAAAACAGAAAGCGATAAGAGAGAATGGGATTTGGAAATGTTGCAAGCCGAATTCAAACTTGAGTACCCCACATGCTCTCCACAGCTTAATTTGTCTAAGAACATGGGCTTTGATGATTATACAATTTTTAAACCTGAGGAAAAAGAAACCTGGTAGCAACAAACTGCTATGCTACAAAAATACCGCCATCAATACAGAATATAAATAAATAAGATTTGCACATCTTTTCTCGGCTGTTCTTTGCTGACACTGGTTTGTTGGTGCTTTCTAAACCTTGACAGATAAATGCCCAAATTGGACTGGAGGGTTTTTGAAAATGATCTTGAACCTAGTGAATGGAAGAGGTCTAGAATGCTGAAGAGAAAATCAGTCTGACAATGATACACATACGGCATTTTTAGCTTCATTCACACTGACAGTGACTTGATTGAAGAACGCTGATATTCTTGTTTATACTACTTTTTTTCTACAGCTGCTTGCTCTAAAGTTATTATATACATGAATAGTATATCAATATCAAGTCAATAAGTCAATATCAGAGTCTTCTGTAATGATTGGTATCAGACAATGTGATAAAACCACTATTAAAAGTAATATATTGGTCAATATTGAATTTAAAAACATTATAAAAAAAAATCGTTTGAATTTTTTTAATGAATATATATTTTTTAATATTGTACCTTATAATGCTAGATGCGCTAGCCTTTGAAACAACTGATTTAAGTTTTTGATTTTTTGTACATTTCACTTTTTCTGTTTTTATTTTTTATTTAGACAAAATAGCATAAATATGACTAAATATCAGCCTGCATCACTTAATAGAGAAAAAAACAAATTATCATTACAGTTCATTTTTTAATACAGTAAAATTTGTCACACTTTCTTTTAATGTCCATTTCTAACTATTACTTTTCTAAAACTCCTAACTACTGCTCATTAATAGTTAATAATGTAGTTGTTAAGTTTAGGTATTAGGGATGTAGAATATGTGCTTTATGAGTATTAATAAACAGCCAATAAGCTAGTAATATGCATGCTAATAAGTAACTAGTTAATTGTTAATATCGGTACCGATATTAAAGTGTTACCATCAAATCCTGTATTTGTCCAGAGGTTTTGTGTCACAGCACCACACTGACTGTTAAAACAACAGAGAGAGGGGCGCTAAACGTGGCAACCGCTAGAATATTTTATCCGGACATTTGACCCCAGCAGTGTAAAACCTATAAACAATGTGAGAGCATCTAATAGCTGGTTTTGAACATAAAATCATAAACATATGGTTCACATCGGCTGTGCTCTATTGCTCTGGAGTGTGTGAAAGACAGCTGTTAGGGCAGATGTGTCAAATCTATTGCACTCAAGAAAATGACAAAGCATCTACCAATAAAGCTGTTGTATATATAAACATAGGGTTGAGTAAAATGCATGTGTGGAAAAACATACAAAATACACATAAATCTGTCAAATCACAGAGAAGATCTATGAAGTCTAAAAACACACTTGCATCTTTTCCAGCCTAATGTTATATTCGCTTAGATAGACACTGCATGAAAACGGCAGACCTGAAACAGAATTAGTTTAATTAGAATGTGAAGAGAGCGTGAAGACAGTTGCCCAAATTAACAAACAGTTTACTGTGTATATTAGTTCCTTGAGGTCACACAAGGTGTGTGTTCAAGTGAATGTGTTTTTCGAATGTTTTGCTAGAGGCGATTTCAAGAGCTGCCATGGTAAGTTACAGACAGAGCAATGAGACGCTCAAAACTGATCATTTTGCACCCATGGCTGAGCGAGACGCTTCACTAACGCTGCAGCAACATTGTGACACGAGATCTATATTTCCACACGGAACAAAAGCTAATGAAATGCCTTCAGAATTGTTCTTTTTTCAATTTCCCCTCGATGATCGATAAAGTGTGACTGTCTATTCATAAAGCAAGAGACTGGAGCATATGTGCATCATAACATAAGCATGATAAATCATTATATGTAAGATTATTAATGGCTGAAAATATGGTCATGCACTCAAAGCTGAATCAATACTGTCCAGATCAATACAGGACAAGGAATGGACTTAATGAAGAATAAAAAGAGACGCACTGAGGGACCGAGAGAGGAAGAATAAGACATAAATAAGAGGTAGTGAGGTGAAAATAAGACATGAGAAAATACAGAAAAAATTAAAAATATGTGTTCCTCTCTTTTTTGTGCAGTGTGTAAAACAGCTGGATGAAAACATTCTGCAAAGCTTTAAATCTGAAAGTGCACTGTGTATAACAATTGTTTCTCAAAACAAAGAGTCGACTGAATAACCGAAACAAGTCATTTTTAACAAATCCCAAGCTGTTTTAAGTTGACGTCAACTTTTCGCGCAACACTGGGCTCACAAATTTTAAAACAAAATTCTTGCCTCAGATTATTTTAATGAATTAGATGATCAAGACCACAAAATCGAAATGATTTGTAATCCTGAAATCGACTTCCTTGCTGCTAACTTTTTTTTTTTTAATTATAGGAGAAATTTTGGCATGTTCCTTATGGACCATAAACGATATCGACAACTTTTTTCTACCTTTATACTTCTAACATTTTAAAGCTAGAAAGATCAATTCATTTTATTTGAACTGAAAACACTGCAGGATTTGATTCAAAATGTTTTGTGTTTCAGAGAGAAAAAAAAAATTATAAAGGCCTGGACCAACCCGAGGGAGACAATTTTGGGTGAACTAATCCTTTAAGACCAGAAATATGTAGCAATAAATCCCAAATGAGCACCTGTGATGGAATCAGCAAGACAGATCTTAATTGCAGGTAAAACCAGGGCCATACAAACAACAAAAAATACTGTGCAAGTGAGGAAGAAAACAGATTTAGCAAGGAACTGAGGGAGTAAAGAGAGGTAGTGAGGAATGGCATGAGTGAAAAATGAGAAAAGAGCGGTAGTGAGATATGGAGAGGGAGGAGTGGTGGGTATTGAGGGATGGACGTATAAAGAGCTGGACATTGAGCAGAAGGCAGAAAATCAATGGTGAATAGCGACTAAAGTGGAATCTGAACTCTGCCTGAAGTCATAGTCTGTGACGGAGGAACGAGCAGAGAGTAAGGAAGCGAGAGAAGGATGGGATGAAGGTAGAAAAAGG
Source organism: Enteromius fasciolatus (assembly GCA_032361145.1). Taxonomy (NCBI): domain Eukaryota; kingdom Metazoa; phylum Chordata; class Actinopteri; order Cypriniformes; family Cyprinidae; genus Enteromius; species Enteromius fasciolatus. The sequence goes on from JAUMHR010000022.1 coordinate 1,224,614, forward strand.
CAATATGAGCGCAGACATGGGAAACAAATCCACAGCAGGCAGAGTAGCCACGAGCTAATTAAAATCAGAGGAGCAAGGGAAATCAATCGATCCAGTAGAAAAATCGAGGCTGTAATCAAGAGATTAGCTCAGGAGCCGTCAATTTCACAACAACTTGCTAATGATCACTAAAGCACAAGCATGAAACTAAAGATGTTAAAATACGTTTGAAGATTCAACCCTCAGTAGCTGGGCAGCAGCTAACAACGTAATTATATATTTCAAAGTCTCCATTTTAGATATTAGGAATATGTAGATAATAGGAGTGTACTAAAGCACATTTTTGACATTTTGACTTTCTCCTAAAAAAAAAAAGTAGATAGTTTTAAAATGTTTAAACTACTTTTGTCCATTCAATGCGAGTTAACTTTCAAATGAACCAACATTGTATGGTATTTTAAAAATACCTCTTTTATTCTACAGAAAATGGAAATACATTTCAGTTTTATAGGGTAAAGGGAATACCAAATGTACTGTAGATAAGTGTAGTAGTACTGTAGACACCCAAAACGTACTGTAGATAAGTTTGTTTAGCTTTTTAGGCTCATTTTGGCGGCACCCATCCACTGCAGAGGATCCACAGTTGAGCAAATGATGTAACGTAAGAAACAAACTCATCTATATCTTGGATGGCCTGAGGATGAGTTAATTTTCAAGAAATGTTTAACTAATTTCATTTAAAGAGAAATAGTGCAAAAAATAAATGCTGCTAAAATATTCTCTTCTCAAAGGGCAAAAAAAATGTACATGATCACCAGATTTAATAACAGCTTAGGTGACACTATTCCGAAAAGTCGAAAGGTTATCACTTTTAATACTAAGCAATAAGCTGGCAACTCATTCATAACTGGCAGTATATTTCACAGTGCAGAGAGATGACCTTCTAAAAGGCTAATTAATAAATAATTACTGTTTGCTTTATTATGGCCATATTAATGACACAGCTAACAAAAGCTAGGCCAATATGGGGCACTGATTAAAGAGCAGATGAATAATTGAGACGTTAGCGAACGTAATTAAATATTCACAAGTCTGAACCAAAGCCAGGAGCATGACTTTCAGGTCTTATTTACATATTTTGTGCTCACGAACTAATTTGTACTCTCAAATTTCCTTTAAAATATGTATAAAGCAGCACAAATAAAGATTCTTCACAGATTTAAACGGCAGACAAACTCCAGAGACATTATAAAGTCTTTCGAGATTATGCAGATGCAGAGATACTCTTAAATGACCCTCAAATAAAGAGAATAGGTTTGTTATTATATTATAAATATATATATATATTATCATATATTTAAATGCATAATTAATTTTTTACTTCCAAAGATTAATTAAAGCATTAAAAAAACTCTTTATAAAAAAAGTCCTCTTATTATTACATAATTTTTATTATTTTATTCATTCGGTCAGTTGTGTTTAATATGTATATTTGTTTTTATGTGTCCTTATCCATTTGTTTATCTGTAACTGTAACTCTGGCTGTTTTAATTTGAAGGTTTACATGTCTGAGCCCTTGAAAAGCCACTTGGATCAATAAGAGTACTGAGATAGATTTCTCCTGCTTTCCTATTGGCTGGCCATAACTAACCATCAATAGAGCATTCTGCAATAACATAGCAATGAAAGTCTGTTTTAGAGTCCCAAGAAGAGACATCCAGTATGGATTTACAGGTGAGACAAAATGTTTACATCCATGCTCTTTCCCAAAATATAAATGACTAGAGAGGAGAAGGAAACAGGAGGCTGCATGGCAGAAGAAATAAAGGGTGAATGATGACAGATCCATCAGAGAACGAGCAAGACGTAGAGAGAGAGAAAAGGAATGGAAGAGGAAATACGTGTGGTGACCAAAGGTATCTTCTAAGAGAATCAAAGTCCAGTAACAGCGAAAAGCCTGAGGATGAGATGGAATTGGGGAGGAGGAAGAAAAAGAAGAAAGGACAGGGGTTAGTAAAAAAAAAAAAAAAAGCTATAGGTATTGTGATAGCAAAAACCTGCAAGCTATTCCCGCTCGTGTTTTCTTTCAAACTTTGCCTTTCATTTTCCATTTCTATAGCACTCGGACACCAGCAGAGTTTGAGAAATTTCACAGTAGAAAAGGGGCTGACGGCATGCTGAGAGAGCCATGACAGATGGAAAAAATGAGAAGGGACCAAGGGAGAAGTGGAGAAATCAGCCAGGTAGAAATTGTGTGTGTGTGTGTGTGTGCACCGTATGTGGGGGAGAATGAAAACTACAACAAGATAAAACCAGATGGCCTCATAATTTCCAAAAGAAGAGTGTGTGTATGAGTCTGTACCTTTTTGGCCTTGCTAAGGTATGTCCGAGCTGATTTTCTGAAGTTCACATCGTTGTTTGTCAAGTCTTGTTTGTCCAGCTGCAAATAAAACAGCCATCCCAACAGATACCACACCTGAAACAGGAAGAGGAGAAAATACGAATACATACATAAATACATACTATAAAAAAATGGATATACTACACAAAAAGGAGTTTTGTAAAAACACACACACATAGGTTATATAGGTTATATATAACATAGGTTATATACATATATATATATTTGCTTTGTTGTATGTTTGGAAACCAAAAGATGGATTCTTTACACACTTGCCAAACAATAGAGTTTACAATGAATAAAATGTAGCCTCCGTACTGTTTTTGTGTTTGAGCGTTTATTAGGCTATGGGCAAATAAAAGCTAATTATAATGATTTAAATAGTTTATTAATAAATGACCGATTAGTTGACTAATTAACAACTACAAGAAAAATCCTTAGGTCGAGGGCAGACCTACTGTAGTCTGTGGTTTTACTAACTATTTTTGTAAAACAAATTTTGCACTATATACAAATTTGCGGCTTATTAAAAAATTTTCCTGGCTGGTTATTAAAATGGGAATAATGTGCAATAAACATACTTTAGAATGGGTTATACATTAATAAGCCAATTTAGTTATTTATTTTCTATTCATATTTTCATTTGAAATGTAAATCATTCCTCTATTCCCTATTGATTCTAGATGTGCTGTGTTGGAGTTACTCCAGGATCATGGTTTGGAAATACTGGCCTATAGGATAAATTATGTAAAATCTGGCCCAGCTTACCCCACTCTCGCCTTCAGTACATAGATAAAAGCAGGCAGAGACAGTCAGGCAGCCACTTGTAATTAACAAAACAAACCTAAAGCACTTCCTGTGCACTCTGTCAGCGCTATAAATATTTGATTTCAGGCAGGATTAAAATAACCTTATTTTGCAGCAAACAGAGAGGGAGAAACAAACAATCGGGCAGCTTTGTTTGTACCCTGAAAAATGAGAAGTCAGACACAAATGGGCTGTGGGGAAGGGTGTGTGTGCATGTTTTTTGTTGTGCTGTATTGAAGTGCTCTTCACTTTATCACCTACTGTTACACTCTATACCCTCCTCTGATGTCTCAATAACACACCACAGAGAGTTCAAACATCTCTCACTCCCACTCTCTCTGTCTCTTTCTCTTTCACACTCTCTGATTCTCCTGAGCCGAATGTTCAGAACACTCTGTAAGCGCTCTCAATCTGTCAGATATCTATTAGAGAGAAAGAGAGGGAGTGTGTGTGTATGTTTGTGTGTGGGACTAGACTGATTGCGTAGACTAAGGATGGGAATCAAAGGAATTTAATGGTCCAGTTACAATTCCAACATATCAAAGAATTAAAAAAAAAATCGCTATAATAGATCTGCTGATAAAAATCTAAATCAAATCAAATTTTAACGTCACAAGTTTCATACTCATAATACAGTTTCTACGGCATATAAACCGTTACGTATATGGAGAATGCCCAAGAACCACGCATACCAGTGTGTGTGTGTGTGTGCTTGTCTGTCAAAATATGATGTCTCAGTATCTCAGTTTCAGCACTGTGTAATTTCCATAGCTAATAATGTAAAGTGAAGACCAAAGCACTTTCGCACAAACAAACTACTGTTTCAGCAAAATGCAGCGCTATATATTATTAATCCAGCTGTCTGAGACAGTGAGCAATCCATCAAATGCTGGTGTCAAACATCCCACCAGGTAGAGCTGGTAAGATGGTAATAAACAACTACAACGACACAAAACAACCACCTTATATGTTACAATAAGCCATTTGTTGTCCTTCATCTCAGTCCAGTGTGATTTATTTAGATTAATCAAACTCTTTACAACCGGCTAACTTGTGTAATGAATAAAAAGCACTTCAACCATTTCAAAAAGATAACTTAACACACACCTCCACAACCTCGTCATCCTCCTCCAGAAGATCCTCCAACACCTCTGTGGCCATCTGGAAAAAGAAAACAGCTTTCCATTTACTGAAATGTGACATTTAACTGAAAAGCGAACAAATTATTTAAGTCCAAATAACTGCTCGAAAGTTAATTTTGCATAAAAAGAAACCGCATTGTGACATTATTTAGATGCCATTAAGCAAATCTAGCATTATTTTAAGGGTCGTTTTTATTAAATCAGGATACATTATACATAATGGTCACATTTTTAAATGTAAATATAAAAGAAACTTTTTTGCTATGGTTATGAGAATTGTATGCCACAGAGCAGACAATTATAATGGTCCTAAAAATAAAAATAGGCTCACAGCTTATTTTGCATCTTTTTTTTTTTACCTGTATCTAAATCATAGTCAAGTATAACAACTGGATCGGTAAAGTCTGTTTATGTTTGGCTTATGGTCAACAGCACTCTTTTTGCTGATCTTTAATTAAGTGGTAACTGCGCTCTGCTAGCCAGTTCTCAAGGGAGAGAAATAATTGAATGATTTTTTTTTACTGCTTTATCACCTCAGTTCTTATGTTAATTTGTTAAACACCATCTTTATCTCTCCTCTGAGAGCCTAAGATCTTCATTTCCCTGATCGGTGTTATTGATCTATCCGCTGTCAGCCTCTGCCTATCAGCTTAACCCATTCACCCAGAGTGTGTTTTAATTAAGCATCATCAATACATCAGATCAAGAGCTGATAGACAAGGTCAGTTAAAGCCAAATATTGGGCCATTAAGGCACTTCATCTCAAAGTCCTTGAGCTTCAAATCAAATACAGATGAGAGCTGTAATCAACTGCAGAGCGCTTATGAATCGTGACCGTAGAATGTAACCCCATGCTAATACCGTACATTGATTTTCTGATTCACAATAGCAAGTGCACATTTCTCCTCCACAAAAGCATTCAGAGTGCGATTTTTTAGACTTCTCAACTTTTAGAAATGCACTAAAGCTCCTTGTAAGTTTCTCATGAACGATATACTGAGACAGGCTCTCTTGTTATTCCCTCAGGAGGGTCACGGCTTTGGCCGAGGGCCATGGTGACTCCGAAAGCCTCTTTGAACTCAGATGTCAGCCACTCTCAGCATCCCGCTCTCCTCTCGTCCCGTCACACTCACGCCATCCATTTCAACCAGGGCCACAGAGTCAAGATCAAGCTCTCGTGAATGTACGCGCCGAAAGGGAGGGGGAGAAAGAGAGAAAGAGAAAGTAAAGCTGGAGAAAAGTGAGGACGGATAGAACACATCGCTCGATGGATACGTAATTTAAGGGACTGACCAACCAATTTACGATCCTGCGAGACCATAAAATTCAGCCTGGACTTAATAATAGCACATTTAATGTGACACCTCTGACAATTCCAATCTAGCACAACCACACTCGCACGCCTATCTGTATCTGCTTTTGTGTGTGCGTGCCAGGGACTGTGCATGGCAGAAAGACGGACTGTGTGCAGGAGAATTTATACCCCTAGCCAGGCTGTGCGAACGCAGAATACACACATACTCGCTTTCGCACCCGAATTTTATAGTCGCACCGTTTATCAAAGGCAACATGGCTGCCACTGGGAGCTAAAAACTTCACTTATATTTAGCTTTTTGGAATGAGGAGGAGCTGAGATAATTACTTTAGGGATTGATGCTCGTGTTCGCGCTCTCTTTAGCCGCATATCACTCCCCGATGCCAGTTCCAAGCTCTCAGCAACAGATAAAAGGGACGGATAAAGTCAAATGCTCGGCCCGGAGGAAAACCGCTACGGGATACGTGGGATTCTCCATTTAAGAAGTTCAAATTGAATGCATAAATCTGCTTGAATGCTTCTTAGATACATACACGATTACGGACGGCTGACAGCAGCTGGCGAACCACGAGCTGGTAACGCTCCCGAGCCCCTGTGGAGGTGTACAGCCGCTGGCAGTGTCTACGTCAACTCGGGCCAATCTGATGAAGATGCTCAAGAGAGCTTTAAAAGAAACTGAATTTCTGAAAAATAATACCTTTTGATTGCATCTGCATAATGTGCAAAGCTTTAAAGAGACTGAAAGTATGAGTTTGGTTTGCAGACAGCGAAAGCGAATGGAGACTAAGCATTGTCATGCTTTAAAATTGGGAACAAAGACTGTAAGAGTGGTTCATATGTGGACTCCATATGTGGAAGTGGACTCGTGAGATTACACATCTTCAGAAGGCATTTGATTATTTGGTGTTTAGGGCTGGTTATGGATTTCTTGATTCCACAACATGTGAGCTCTCCACCAATTCTGTACCACATTATACACTACTGGAAGAAATGGTAATTTAACAGCGATTCAGTGAATTCATCAAACTAATTCAATGGTAACTTCTGATTTAGTTTGCTTGAATACACTCAAAGGAAGGGTTCGAAAAAGTCCAAATCAGACTTGAGAATCATTCTCAATATTACTCAGAAAACAGGATACAGGTTTAATTCATTTGAATTACTTTTGCTTAATGTTACTCCGCCAGATATGCAAATAAATCTCTTGTCTTAGCTACTGTGTATAGACCGCCAGGGCCATATGCAGAATTCCTTTCCAAACTATTGGTTAATTTTGATAAAGCACTAATTGTCGGGGATTTTAACATTCACATTTAGGGCTGAAACGATTCCTCGAGTAACTCGAATAACTCGATTCCAAAAAATCATCCTTTGCCTCGAAGCCTCTATTAATTAATTTTAATGTTCATGTCACGTTTTTTCACAATGATTTTTGCATTACTGTGACAATGCACTTACTCTTACGTCACCGCAAAGCGTAAGGAGATGGCAGTGTTTTGATTTAAGGGCACGAGCGCGGACTAGTGTGGGCTGCGTAACAGTGGCGATGAACACAGAGACCAAATGAA
>JAUMHR010000022.1:1231925-1243427 GCA_032361145.1 Enteromius fasciolatus
ATATATATATATATATATATACACACATAGAGAGAGAGATGGGTAGATTATTTACAAATTGTTATCAGTTTCTAATTTCCAAATAACATACTAAATTGTAGTAACAAACGTAATACATTACATTAAACATTTTAGGTAGCCTATAATCAGACTACTTTTAGATTAATTTTGACCTATCATCTTTTCAAATTGATTTAAATAGGACAATCTTGTACCATATTGATAAAAATACAAAAAGTAAAAAAATATATTTCATTTGTTGTCATCAACAACATGATGTCCTTTAAACATTATAGGTCAAAGTTTCTGGGTTTGTGAAGGAACTGCAGGGGGTTTGAGAGCTTAATCAAAAGCTAAAATTAAATGAAATCATAAAAATGATTTTAAACTATTTCAACATGAATCAATAAAAAACTTGCTGAAAAAAATATTTAATTTGGTAAAGGGTAATATGTTTTTTTTTTTTTAAAATATAACATTTGCAGTTTGTAATGTAACTGTCCTTCAATGTAAACTGTCTGCAAACTTATTAATCCAAACAGTGCATGATTAAGAAAGATATTGTCTCTCAAAACAAAGAGTCGACTCAGAATCGCCTTAACAAGTCATTTATTTTCCAATCTCCGGCCTGTTACCGATTCACATCACTAATTAACCGCCGCCCCACAAAAGCTGACCTGCCCACAAACACTTCCGCTTGTCAGTGTTTACATCATGTGAAAAAGACACTGTGTTATGCGCTGTGAAACCAAGTATGTTTTGTTTTCATTGCCCAAGGATGCTGATGTAAAGAAAAAGTGGTTAAACAAGAACCTTTTGTTGTGCGCTCGTCACTTTTACCAGTGACTGTTTTTCTAATCTTGGAGAGTTCAACGAGGGATTTGCTAAACGCTTGTCAATGAAAGATAACTCCATCGAACCGTATCAAAGTCATTGCAAAATGACTCTTTTATTAAATGCATATTTTGAGAAAATTACAATGTTTTGTGACCTTAGATGCATTTAAACCTGTTGTAGGGGACTCCAGCACAATGTTACAGATGTTACAGTAGGGTGACCATACATACACATAATTTTTGCCTTTTTTTTTGCTATAATTACATTTATAATAAAAATGCTAAATTAAAGAAAGTTTAACAAATTAAATTGTAGTAGCAACTGCATAAAAAATATGCTTCAAGTTAATATACAAACTAATATTTGAAATATTAACTACAAAATTAAATTACCCTTGCGTAAAAGGATAGATAAAACAAGCACTGTACATACAGTAGTATTATTTGTTACATGCTACTGAGCTACATAAAAACATGCTGATGTGGCTGCGGGTCAGCTGCTCCGATCACATCTAGTTCATTAGTCTGCCACGGACATATAATGTCAAGAGGAGCTTATGGTCCACTCAGCTGTGCAGTTCGAAATCATGGCAGCACTTCCGCAACGCAGAAGAAAGAAACACTGCCAGAGAAAAATTGGAATGTCAGCTTTTACCTCCACGCTGTGGTAAAAATAAAAGTCTCTCTTCAGCCTTTCTCAGCTTAAACCACAAACCGCACTCGGTTCACCTTGATGTTACAGAGTTCAGCTCATGCTGCAGTGTAGCATCTTAAGAGTTCTCAACCACCGAAGTATTTCCTGTGTCCTTTAAAACACCTCTCAGTTTGCATAGATACAGGGCATCTAAAAGACTAGAAGACCATTGATCTTTATACAGCATCATTCTGAAACAATGACCTGAGTGCCTTGGAGGGCTGTATATAATGTGCATCAAAAAACAAATGTAAATATTTATATGGACATAAAATAAAGTCAAAAACCATTTACCAGTTGAATGCACATGACCATCCCAAGTGAAAAAGCGACTGGGAGAAAAAAAAATGGGGAATGTGGTTTGAAAATGTTGCAAGCTGAATCTAAACCTTGCCATCCGTGTGAGCCCCGGAGCATAACGTGTTGTGAATATGCAAACAGACCGCTTCACAGCTTGCTTGTAGCTCTGCAATGAAGCAAACACACACACGCACTCACAGACAAACAACAACACATTCCCTTCCTGCTTGAGTTTGATTTCAGCGGCGGCGGAGCTGTCAGCCGCGTGCCGCAGCTCTTGTGACGCTGGAGTAGAGCTGAGCTCTGACTGACAGTCAGGAGAGAGCAGACGCTTGCTGACAGGACTCCAAACAAAGGGAAGTGTCAGTTTGCTTGCGTGACATGCCGGAGGCTTACACGTGGCAAAGAAAAGCTGAAGATGAAGCACTTGTGCCAATTTAGAAGCACTGCCAGTCCTAGGAGATTTTAATCTCATCCATGAGATATCAATGAGAGGCTGTCAAAGAGATGGAAGAATATTCTTCTGCACTCTCTCTCTCATCCCCACAAACAAACTCTGTATCACAGAGATAAGAGCATTAGCCCATTGGGAAGACACCTTTTACACAGGATTACATAAATTAACGGCACATTTCATTTGACAGATTCAACGTGGCACAGACACAGACTTCAGAAGTGTTAAGAAACAATAAAGCGCCAACTCCTGTCCAAAGACAGAAGGACGAAAAGTACAATGTTCTGGTGACAGGACATTACGTCAAGTATGAAGCTTTTAAATCGCATCGGACTCAAATTTAAGACTTAACTTCACTTGAAACAGTTACCAATAGTACACTGGGTTTTCTTTTAGCTGCAATCTTCCAAATGGCCAATTAAATATGCAGTCAGTTTTGGTTTATGTTGTGCTGGACTTGCACTAATGGTGTAGATGCAGCATTAAGCCAAACAATAAATAAATAAATAAATAATCTGATGCAATTGTAGAAATACACTATGGAAGCTGGTCATGTGATTTCAAAATTGTGGCCCTCATGAGGCAACCCACAGCATGTAAAATAAAAGATCTTTTATAAGACTACCAATACAATTATCCTGATCTCAGTTGTCCTCAACCTTGACTCCAAAATCACAATAATATTCAAAGGTTTTTCATGGTTTCCGCATGGCTTTTCCAGTTTTTTGTGATTTACTGGATAAGGATTAAATATATATTTTTTACTGATAATTTCTACCCAGTACATTTCTTTTTAGAGCTTATCACAACCAGAAAAATACATATTTATTATAATGCCAGTGAAGTTATATTTATTATTTTACAAAACTTTCCACAATCTAGACATCACACTTTTAAAACGAGGTTCTCTCATATATCTTGACTCTGAAATGAAAGAATAAAATTTTGAGGGTTGAATAAAAATAAAAAATGTGTAGATGTTTTGGTTTATTTGCATTACATTTAAGTGATCTTGGAAGTTTGCTGAGGCCCCCTAGTGGGTCCTGCCCCGCTGGCTGAGAATCACCATTTTATCTAATATGAGTTTGAACATTTTTCCAAAATATTATCCTTTTTTGTGTGCATTACCCATTTTAATGAGCAAAAAGCATTACTGGGTTTCTTTTTTAATGTGAATTTTGACAGCAAAATGTATTCCTTTCACATTTTGTGTACCACTGATGAAAATCTATTACAAGCTTGCAGGAATAAATGACTCATTTAGCCTGTTTACGAGGTGACAGGCTTATGCGACAAAACTATATTCCCTGCACGAGCAAGATAAAATCCTGATACAGCACCAATTACCCACCTAATGCACATTCTTTGCTCTTCATTTTGCTACATTAGCGCTAAATGCTTTCCGTCTTAAGTGAAAAATACAAAAAGGCCCAAACATGCCCATGTTGCTTCGAACAAAATCACTTTATATTTCATACCATATCACATCTTTCAAGTTAATAAGTACAAGGACTTGAAAGCAGCATTAACCAGTGTTAGGACATACTTCAACACCCAAAAATTGCATCATCCTAATAGCTCGTCAAGTCTTCGCACACAAATTATATTGTTCATCTAAAAGTGGATGCAAGCTGAATGAAGAGCCAATAGGGAATCAAAGTTTCTCCTGACGTTGTAAGTTGGAGGAAACCCAACACTGCGTTGTATTTCTGGAGCTGATCTTCTCGGCATATACATCAAAGGCAAAACAACTCATTAGAACTCTTTAAATGACTGACAGGTCTATGTGAGAACAAATGTGTTTCCATGACAACCAGTCAGTTATTGGATGACAAGGGCATCATTGACAGAAAGATTAGAGCGAACTAGAGCCATAGGAATACACAAAGCTAACAACAATCGATAGGGAGCTACACACAAACACACACAGACCCGATAGCACAGACAAATACAAGTCATTAACTTAACAGATTAGACCAAACATACCCAAACACAAAAAAATAAAACTTAGCATTCGCTCCTTTTCTACCACTTTCACATTACGAGGGAAAAAACAGCAACGAATGCATTCTTTCACTATTCCTTCTTGTTTCAGGGTCTGTATCTGCATACAAATAGCAGCCACACACATTCACTCCTACAGACTCACATGCATACACAACACAGGCCCTCATCAGCGGTGCTTCATTAAGCTGGGTAAACAGAACATTAATGATTCATTAGAGCCAGCGCTGTTTATTAGTACACAAACCAAGACAGACAGAGCCTGTCTTGTGCCCTCTTCTCAGACATATTTTGCATGGAGACACAAACACACTCAACACAAAGCACCTGCAGACAAACATTCTTGTAAAACAATGGAAAAGCCACATCAGCAATAAAAGAACAACACCTGAGACCAAATCTCACCTAACTAGACTTTTGACTATCAGCATATGGTCTGGATCACATTACATCTTATTTCGTCCTGTTGCCCAGTTAATGTAGGAAAAGAACATCCGAGCGACAAGTAAAGCGTCTAACAAGACATTTATTAAAGGGATAGTTGACCCAAAAATGAAAATTTCGTCATAAATTACTCACCCTCATGTCGTTCCAAACCTAGATGACCTTGACCCTTCCAGAACTACCATGTTCAAGGCTTAGAAAGGTAATAAGAACATTGTCCATGTGACATCAGTGGTCCAATTACGTGTCAGTCTTTTTTGACGTGTGTGGTGCTGCTGATGCTGGAGGTGGCGTTCTATATGCTGATGTCACATGCACAATTTTATTGATGTTTTTACTACCTTTCTGGGCCTTGAAAGTGTCAGTTCCCTTGGTGTCTATGGGAGGGTCAGAAAGCTCTAAGATTTTATCAAAAATATTAATAACATTAAGAATTTACATTTTTGGAAGAATAATCCCTTTAATGTAAAGCTCAGTGGTGTTAAAATGTTTTAACTTATAGACAGACTTTGTCCAAACTCAGGGCCCTCATGTATAAAACACTGTACAGACTCCAGTCTAAAAATGTGCATATGCTCAAAAAGAAGAATTATTTTATACGCACAAAAGATTTGTAAAAACTAGGGCCGGGACTCGATTAAAAAAAATAATCTAATTAATTAGAGGCTTTGTAATTAATTAATCAAAATTAATCGCATTTTAATCGCATATAAATATTTTACTTGAGAACAGTTTTTTCATATGGATTTTTATTATACCATTGAATAATGACTGAATACATAAGCTTAAGCAACAAAATACTGTTTATTTTTGTTCAACCAAGTCCAGCAGACCAATATTGTGCCATGCGTGATTTCACATTGAGCCGTATATACTACACAAAGCCGTTGTTCACTGGCGAGCTGCGCAAAAACATGTTCATTATCAGCGTGGATTTGCGCAGCTCGTCAGTGAGCAACGGCTGTGTGTAGTATATACAGCTCAATGTGAAATCACACACCTGATGGCGTTTACCGCTGATTACATGACGGCTTTACTGACAAAACGCACAAACATATTGGCCGATCTGGATCGGTACATCCCTACTTTCAAGTACATTTAGAACATTAGAAACGGTAGTTGGTGCTCCAGTATAATCGGTCCGCCGAAACTCATCCAGTGATAAACGTTCCGCAGTGCAAAAATAAGTGTGATTAAAATGCGTTAAAAAATTTATTTTTGTGTAATTAATTAATCTAAATTAACGTGTTAAAGTCCCGGCCCTAGTAAAAACAAACATAATCCAGAACCTGCGCAAAATATGGAGCTTATAACACTAGCTTTAATACAGTATGTATAACTTCTTCTACATAACCATATTTCAATTCATTTGATACAACCATGTTTATTGAAAATAATTTTTTTTTTCCAAATTAGGGATGCGAACGATTAATCGATGATTGATCAATTTTCGATAAGAGACTCAATCGATTAAAGCTATCTTGGTCGATTAATCCTTTCATTTTGCGGCTCAGCGCAAACAGCTGTGAGTGCATGTGAAGGGGCTGAATCTTTCACGAAAATAATTTACTAATGTACAAACTACGCTTTTAATATGATCTAAACGTTAAACCTACATTAAAACAGATACAACAGAAATTTCTTTGTATGGCTCGGCATGATTCCAAAAGCATGGTCGCGATGTAACATTTACCTGCTAACCAATTATGTACAGTATCTTATTAAAAAAGCTTTGTACCTCACTTGTGTATTAATACTCAATGAAATGTTTCAGATGGGTAACAGTGTGTTCATTTTAATATCCTGCTACTAGCATTTTATTTAGACCAAAAACCCCTTTCGGGTGAGGAAGCTGGCATTTGGAGAGCTATTTGCACATGCCGTTGACTATATGCCCCTGCAACAGATGCATTTTACAGTATTAAGGTTAACGATTAATCGATTAATTGATCGTTAATTTAAACGACGACCGATTGTGGAAATGATCGAAAATTTACAGCCCTAATCCTAATATATGTCAATCTAAAAATATTTGCCAAAATTAGAGTTTTCAGAAAATAATTATTCTCATTTATTCCCACTAGCAAAATATTGTTTGTTTTAAATGTATGCAGACACTTCTTGCAGTGTCAATACAACTGTCTGAGAACGATGCGTCACTGACAGAACATTTTTTAAAAAATCACAATATTTATACATCAGGTCATTAGACTTGAATTAATATTGGCTACATGGAGACTGATAAGATGTCTGTATGATAATCAGGTAAAAATAAAACAAACATGACATATGAAAACAGAAGGACATACTTTAATAGAAATTTCAAAATGCACAACTGTTAAAAAGATAACTATTTGCATCATAAGCTCTGGATATATTGGAAGTCACATTGAATTCGACAGTCAAGCTGGTTATCTCCAGTGGAAGATTCCATAAATACAGCATTATACCAGAAAAACACATTTTTCTGCATTGACCGCAATTTAATAGTAGCCATGCATTCTGACAAGATCAATTTGTTGCAAGCAAAAGATAAACTGCAAATATGTCATTATATTATATGAGGCATTTTTCAGTGCATAAATGTGCTGGGCTCTTAAAAATCACAACAATAGTGTTCTTGCAACAATGAAGCTGCCACAAGAATAATACAGTGCTGAGTTCCTTACCAGCAACTTTCTGCTGGTTCATTAGCCGAGAAAAAAATGAGTCAGACTTAAAAATATTCAAAAAGAAACCAGACACTGGTGAAACTTTTACAATATCATAATGATATTTTTTTGCAATTTATATCAAATAAGGTATTCTTTTGTAATGCACAGCTACTTTTAAAAACAGTGTCAGTGGAAAATTATGCTTTCAGTGTAGTTAAGCCATCCACTAGTGACTAAGGTTACCAGTCTTGGGCTTGTAAGCCTGACAGCACTCATTGTCCCATGTTGACTCATGTCGTCCCTGCTTTTGGTCAGCTGGAAATAGAGGCCCTGGCCTGTCTATACATACCTGACCCAATGCAGTGCAAATGCGGTAATATAAAACTGGACTGACAGCGCATAAAACAGTGCTGGGAAAGATTTAAAGCAGGCTTGCGTTCCCAGCCCAGCCAGAACGTTTCGTGGATGAGAAAATGTCCGGGAAAAGAGCTAATGGCCCATCTCAAGTCTGCTGAGAGTTTGTGAAAAGGTTACCACACACACCGTTAACCTCGTTCATATGACCTTATGACAAGACACATTCTTCTGATCACCGAATATGACTTATGAGGGTGTTACACCGGGCTCATGAGCACACACTCACATTAGCACGTGTACGCATTCATGCGAGAACACAGAGGAACACATTAATCATGAATAGTGTCATTAGCCTAAAATGTCCCCCAATGCGAAGGCCTCCAAATGTACAGGCTAATAACACTAAAATGTCCCACAATGCAGCAGGCCTGCACATTTGCAGTTTAACACACACACACACACACACACACTGTCCATTTCATCTCTTTTGATCGCTTTATCCCTGTTTGGGCTCTAGTGTTAAAAAGTAAACAAGCTTTCTTCCCTAGCAATCACTGGAGACATGGCAAACAACGAATAATTAATGATTAGGGCCGGCTCGTTTTAGTAACGAGGCTTCGCTGGGACCAAATATTCAAATGAGAACTTATGACTCATCAGCAGCTTCTAATTAAGCCCGACCGTTACATTATTTATCAGCTGTTTACCACAATCACTGAAAGTGTGTTTGTCTCTGGATACTGTGTTTTATGCGTCTACCTAACAAAAATCATTTAGACAAAGTCGAAGCTTTATATTTATATCACATGAATTTAATTAACTTCAATATGTACATGTTATGTAAGCGTGTTTAAGCGTGGTTGTGCATTACTGAAAACAGAAAAAAAATCCTGGCACAAACCCGGAACACCTCCCACCCCCACGTATATTTCTTTTGAAAATGAAGCTTTGATGAAACTCATTTACTCACCCACATCACTCTAAAGTTGTAAGAACAATAATAATAAAAAGTTTTTTTTCCGCTCTCCAAAGACGACAAAAATAGCATTATGCTCATGCACCTCACAAAAATGTACAGTATATAACATTTTATAACCTAGCCTTGTTGCTTTTACAGTTTTTTATCATTTTTGGAGCTCAGCAGCATCTTTCCACATTCACTGTTATTGTACAAATAATCCGTACTGTACTTTTTCAATCACGCAGTGAAAACTGTGCTGTTAGTGCAGTGCTATCGAAATAAACCAATCAGCTGGTCGCCGTGCTGCGCCAACCAATGGCCGTGGATGAGTGGGCACGGCCGTGGATATATAGCGGCAGCTTCACCACATGATTCAGATTCCTTCTCCTTCAGCGCCATGCACTTTGCTTTCCTGACGCCATTGAAACGCCTTTTGCAGCTGGATAATTCCCCTGCCGCCGTCCGGCTTTTTTTTTTCTAAAAGAGAAAATTCTTAGAAAAGAGCAAATTTCTACTGAGTGGATGCCTGGTCGCTGCTGTTCCACCTGCAGGACCCTCCTGCACATCGAGGACAGCCACGAGGAGTGCGTCGCCTGCCTTGCTCTGCGAGTGACCTAGTCTCCTTTGGAGACTCCTCAGAGTTGCCCAGCACAATCTGAGCTCAATAAAAGCAACTCACATCCCAGGCAACCAGGGTGTGAAGTCCGTTTAGAGAAATGGAACCTTCACCAACAAACTACCCAACTAATCTGGAAAATGTTCGGCAAAGGGAAGTGGATCTTCTCGCTTCAGACAGCAACACTTGCTGCCCAGTTTATTTTACAGGGTAAATTGACGCACTGGCCTAGGACTGGCCCAGTCTCCTCCTCTATGCTTTTCCCCCGATCAAGCTGATTCCCCAAGTCGTCTGCATCTGCCAGGTTTTACAATCTGGATGTGCCTGCATTACATGCCAGGGTCCTCTCTGCTTAAAGGGAAAAAATTATTAGTTTGCTCTGTTTGGTCATTGCATGACAAATCCGTGAGCTCAAGCTCACAAGCCTCTAAAGTGTAAAATTATTAGTTCGGTGCGTTTGGCCGTCACATGCTCAAACCGCGAGCTCAGGCTCACAAGCCTTTATGTGTAAAATCACTAACTCGCTGTGTTTGGCCGTCACACGTCACACGGCCACTATATATACACGGCCCCACCCACTCAGGCGAGTTTCGTCAGGAGCTAACTGAAGGAGTTTTTCCCATTCCCTTAGCAGATGCAGTACTCGATCCCGTGTCTCAGGGAACCTGGGTTACGGAAGTAACCTATTCCTTTTATTAACTGCCACTAACAAAGATGAATAAAACCTATAAAAACACAACGGCCATTTTAATTCATGATAGCTAATGCATCTCTAATGTTCAAAATTTTAGAGATTAATAAATGATTGAACCTTCATTTTGGATGAACTATTATTTTAAATACTGACAATGAGAAACATATGATTAGTTCTGTTATGTATACATAGCTGTATGCAAATGATGTGAAAATTCCTGCTTCGTTTGCCATTAATTAATTTAGTTCAGAACCATAGATTGAGACAAAATGAGGGAGCAAAAGAGAGGTTTGCTTTATGAAAAAATAGGATTCTTTCATTATGTAGTCTGCAAGGCCATATAATTCAGCATTAAACTGAAATTTAAGATATATAAATCATACATATTAAAGACTACAAATGATTTTGCATTATATATCATGTGCACATCTATAATCCAACAAGAACATTATATTATATATTATTGAATACTGATTAACGATTAATGATTTTATAAAGATTAAAAGACTGGGCAGGTCAGTGAAAATCAATTACTGTAAAGGCCTTGCTCTCTTCAAATATTTGATACTCCTTAAACTGATTTTAAGTTTAGAGCTCCCTGCAGAAAGTTCTGATTAAAGATAACAAACAGCCTCTGGCATCTTTAGGTCAAAGTGCTTGAACACAAAATACATATGTGAGTCTTCATATCAAATGATGCATCACACAAGGCTCTTGGCTCTCTACAAAGCTTTAAAATCATATCAAATAACTGTTTGATTTGTGCTCAATAACTCAGTGACAGTGCCTGATGAACATTTCATTCTTTTCATTAGCTAAAAGTTCCTCTAACCGCTATTAAAAGTGTCAGCCAATCACTCCAGCTTAGAGCTGTGGAGAAGCATTATCTCAATTAGAGAGAAGCTCAGAGTGGCATTAGACTGGGAGTGAGCTTAGGAGTCCTGCATAAAGGGATAGAAACACGACTCCAGGGTCACTGCAGAGACGCTTCAGAAATCTCTTTCTTTATAAAACGCACTGCGGACAGAGGTGAAAAAGTTGTATACTTGGTTTCCATTTCATTTAGGTCTGAGCAGATCATTAAAACATCACCACAGCACTTCATCTAAAAAGAGAAAGAGGGAAAGTAATTACTAGTACTTTTTTAAAAGTATGATAATTTAACCAGTCTGTTCAAACCTAAGTCATGAAACTAAATAAATAGTTTTATTAAAGCACCCCTATTATGCCTTTTTTAAGGTTGCTAATATTGCTTTGTGAGTCTTATAAAACATGAATGCTAGGTCAAAAAACACTTTAGTTTTCTCCAAAAATAGATTTACTTTTCCCCCATTTCTAAAAGATTTGTAAACAACTCACGTACTACCCAACCGTTAAAAAGTAGGTACTATATTGTATGAATGGGGGTAGCATGAATGGAATTCGGACGTACTACATCCGCCATATTGATGTTGTCACGTGTCATGCGTCGTCACAACAGAGCGACAA